>JARFIX010000178.1:0-225294 GCA_036346125.1 Lycocerus yunnanus | reverse complement strand
AATTTAAATTACAATTTATTTGATTTAATTCGAAATTAGCGTATATCATTCGGATTTATCAGTGTAAATTGATTTTAATTTCGATTTATTTGAACCATTTGAAATTACGGATACAACTGTAATTTTGGTTTTCTTCTTTTCTTTGATTTCCGTATTATGAAATTCTGTTACGGTTCAATTTTAGGTTAATTTGAAATTATAAATTTATTTCGATTTAATTCGAAATTTTGTTGTATTTCCGTAATTTCGATTTCTCAGAATTTCGGATTTAATTCCGTAATTTAGTTTATTTCGTAATCTCAATTTATTGCTAATTTTGGATTTATTAATGTAAATTGTCATTTATTGACGTAATTACAGATATAAATGTAATTTCGATTAATTTGTAATCTCTATATTTTGTAATTTCATTTTTCCGTAATTTTATTTATAATTTTAATTCATCAGTGTTAATTCAGATTTAGTTTAATTTCGATTTATTTAAATTTCTTTTAAAAAAGAAATAACAGCTAATTTGAATAATTTCTAAAAATGGATTAATTTGATTTAATTCGAAATTACGCATTAATTTTAATTTCGATTTATTGCTGTAAATTTTAATTTAATTCAGAAATTACAAATATAATTGCATCATTTAGGATTAATTATTGGAATTAAAGATTCATTCCGGATTTAATTCCAAAATTTCGAGATTATTTCCGTAGTTTCAGATTTATATCCGAATTCGGCATTTATTTCAATAATTTTTTCGCGTTATTTCTGGAATTTCGGATTTATTTCCATAATTTTAGATTCAATTCCGAAAGTACGGATTTATTTTTCCGTACTCTTGAATTTAATTCAGAAATAATTTCCGTTTTATTGATATATTGCCGTCATTTCGGATTTATTGCTGTAAATTCTAATTTATTTCCGTAATTCCGGATTTATCATTAAATTGAATTTATTCTGTAATTTCATTAATTTCGAACTTTGTTTATTAAAATTACATATTTTAGATCTAATTCCGAATTTCGGGTTTATTCTGTAATTTTGGATTAATTTTCGTAATTTCAGATTTATTATTGTAAATTTAGATTTATTTTGCTAATTTCGAATATATTTCCGAACTTTTGCATTTATTTTAATTTAATTCAAAAATTACAAATATAAATGCGTCATTTTGATTAATTATCGAATTACATTCATTTCATTTAATCAAAATTTCGGGTTTATTTCGATAGTTTTAAAGTAATTTTCGAACTTTGCATTTATTGTAATTTCAGATTTATTTAGTAATCTTGATTTATTTTGTAATTGCATTTATTACGTAAATTTAATTTATATGACAATTAAATAAAATTGTAATTTGGTTTAATTTCTGAAATTTCGCATTTATTTCGTAATTTTGAATTTATTTCGAAATTACACATTAATTTCCTTAGTTTTGTATTTATTGCAGCACATTTTAATTTAATTCAGAAATTACAAATATAAATGCGTCATTTTAAATTAATTATCGGAATTACGGATTCATTTCGGATTTAATACCGAAATTTCGGGTTTATTTCGTAGTTCAGATTATTTCAAATTTTATTTATTCGTAATTTCAGATTTATTTAGGCAATATTTGATTTATTTCCGTAATTGCTGATTTATTACTGTAAATTCTAATTTATATGCACAATTACGGATAAAAATTAGTAATTTCGGGTTAATTTCTGAAATTACGGAATTAATTCGATTATTTCCGTAATCTCGAAATTTAGGATTTATTATTTCCGTAACCTCGATTTATTTATTTAATTTTGGATTTATCAGTGTAAATTCATTTACTTAATTTTGGATTATTTCAACTTTCGCATTTATTTCAACTTTCGTAATTGTTAAAAGAATTTTTGAAAAGAATTATTGAAAATAAATTTTGAAAATTTATTAAAATAAATTTTGTGAATTTATTTAGTTTTTTAATACATTGTTCATTATTTTCGTAATTTATGTGAAACTTGGTTTCAAAAAATTATTAGACCAATTGTAGTTAAATTTATCCGGTTTGGTCCATTAGTTTTTCTAAGACGTTTCGTTTAAAGATACTTAAGAAAGTAAAAAATAAACTCGGAATTTTTTGCTTAATTTAATTCATAACTCGAAATCTGTTGATTCTACGATAATTATAATAATTTGTAGATATTCAAATTTATGAAAGCATAATCCATTAACCCAAAAATCTAAAATATCGGTAATTTGAAATCATAAATTGAAAAATTGCTTTAAATGATAAATTTACTTACAAAATTTTATTTAAAATATTCTTAGAAAATTTTATCAACCTAAATTTTTAAATATATATAAAGCTAATTTGAATAATTTCTTAAATTATGGATTATATTTAATTCAAAATTTCTTGATTTCTAATCTTGATTTATTTCATGATTCAATGTAATTCGAAATTTAGTGTTTATTTCTGTAATCATTTTTTTGTAAATTTTAATCGGATGTATTGCTGCAATTTGATTTATTTTGTAAATTCGGATTTAGTTTCCTATTATCTGATTTATTTCCGTAATCTTGGATTAATTTATGAAATAAAAGATTTATTTCTGTAATTTCGGTCTTAATACCTGATTTATTACTGTAAATTTTAAATTTTACTGTAAATTTCGGGGTTTATTTCTGTAATCTCAAATTTATTTCCGTAATTTCGAATTTGTTTGGTAATTTTTTCGTTATGATGTCGGTAATATCGGATTTATTTTGGTAAATTTAGATTGATTTCTGTAATTTTGGATTTATTTCGGTAATCCCAGATTTTTTTTCTGTAATTTCAGATTTATATTCGATATTGCGCAATTATATCTGTAATTTTGAATTTATTTCCGTAATTACGAAAATAAATACGTTATTTTAGAAATATATAAATATTTCGCTCAATTTCGAAAACGTGGTTTTGAGATAATCGCGTTTAAAGTTTCAAAACCGTTTTTTACATGAAATTTTGAAGATAGGGGTTTACTGATTTTTACCTTGATTCTATGTCAGTACTGTAAAGCATTTACGAGTTGACATTTTATATTATAGATTTTAAAACGAGATCTCAAAAAAAAAATTTAGTATAATTCCTTTTATATCATTCTTGAGATATTTAAAGATCATTTAAGCAATTAAAAACAGTCATATTTATTTCTTTCAATTAGATGTAAGAAGAGGTGGATACTGTCACGACACAGAAGAAATTCATAATACAGTTCTGTCTTATACTGTCAAAATTTTGTATAATGCAAAGTACCATGTACTCTCCATCACAGGTTGTTTGTCAATAATTCATAAAGATCATCCGTAATTTTTCCAAATTTTGATTTTTCTTTGTCACAGTTGGTCTCAATCTTTTTTAGATGGTCCAATGTCAAATCATAGAGTCATTGATTATCATATTTTAAAATTATGTTAAATTAAATATTTTAAAAGTTTCTATAATGAAATTTGAAAAATGTATTATTTTTTTAATACAATTCTAATGAAATTTAAAATTTTCCAACTCACATTAAAGTTTAGGATTTTGCTAAAAGTGGTTTCGTCTTTTCAAGATATCATCAGCAAACTATTAATGAACTAAATGGATTAAAATCATTAAATTAAAATCAAAACTATATTGGAAAATTTTTATAATAAAATTAATTGACATGTGTTTTGACAAATTACTGACATACTAGATTGAATGTAAATTGAATGTCACTAATAAACAAAATTATTCAAAAGAATGTTTTATATTTCAAACAAGATTCCCTTTTTTCAACGTCCATTTTTACTAATGAAATAATAGGTTTTCATGTCTTTTGAAAATCCATCAACAAAATCTAAGAACCAAAATTTGACAAAGATACAAAAGTTCAATATGGTTTACAAAACAATAAAAATAATGTAGTTAAAATTGAAATGCTCAATGTATTTAACACGGATAAAATCCATAAATTCCACTGTCTATTAGAATTAGAATTAGAATTGTATTAAAAATAATACATTTTTCAAATTTCATTATACTTGAAACTTTTAAAATATTTAATTTAAATATATTTTCAACAAGTAATAATAAACATTTACAATATTTTAAAATTATAAGAAAAAAATACTTAATTTTTACAAATCAAACTGAAATTTTATGGACGTCACATTGACATGTTTTGTCACATTTTTGACCATTGAGCAAAATTTCTTTAGAACATTTAGGCCACCAAACATCCAATGAGAAGGTATTAGTGAGTACTAGTAAGAACAACAGTACATTACAATATGTCATCCAGATGAAGACTGTTCTGATCGTAGATATATTTACCAAATGCAGATTTCTTTTTAAAAGACTGGATAAAGAATAAAAAGAAGTTTTGTCTGTAATTCGTAGACTTTTAGCATTGCCAACTGCCAGTTTCATGCTTTTCTTTCTTTAACCTACAACCACAAAATTTCCACCTCTTGTTTTTGCTTTCACCGCAATAGAACATCGTATAATTATTCTGTTTATTTCGTCCTGTATGTATTGCTGTTATATCCATTTCATATCTAATCAGCTCATGTATGTCATCTTTGTCAGCAATGTTTTAACGTTCAGGTGCCTATTCTGATCAATTGTTTTCGTTGTTTTTACATTATCATCTTATAACTCATCTCAGTTTTCGATTACATTGTAGTTATCTTTTGTCTCCGATATTACTTTTGAGTTTCATGAGTTATTCACTTCATATCTCTGTTTGTGACATGTTTTTACAATATGAACAATTTGTCATCACTACATGATGTGGTTCAAAACAAATGGCTACAATTAAACAGAAGGAAAACGCAGCAATTACTGTTTACAAAGAGGTGTACAAGGATGGTAACATTTCTAGATTTTCACGATGCTTGGTTTGGGTTACCATAAAATCACGTTTACAACAAGTTATTGGTAGCAATATATATTCCATTCAGAATAAGCTGTATAATAAATTAAAGACAGCCAAAATGACATATTATGCACATTTCATAGTGTAGCAATATAATATGGAATTATGACGTCTTGTCACGACTTCTAGGTGGTCCTGCAACAGAAGAGACTGTTAGAGCATAGCTGAAGTGTCAACAAATAAGCTGCAGACCATCCACCACAGTTACAAGACACGTACCGGAAAAAAGTAGCTGTGCATTTATTATTGCACAAAATGTAGGCATGTAAATTTGTAATCTAAAATAAACTAATTTAAAATTACGAACTGTGTTTTGCAAGATCTGTTGTGATACAACCCAACGATAATATCTACTACCATAATTTATAGTTATCTCGTAGTGCATCCACCGCAGATGGATTGTTACAATTATTATTCTTCTTTAAAGTTGTTTTCTACCTTAAGTAAAATATTGAAGAAATTTCTCTAAAGTAACTCAATTTGAGTGCCATATTTTAGGTTATTTGACATTCCTTCCTTGACATTGAATTTAAGTTTAAAAGTGCGTTCACACAAGCAAAATTGTTAATTATTTAACTGCTTAGTTTTTTCACTGTGTGACCACAAGCTCCATTTTCCACAAGTTAAAATTGTATTCTGAAAAATTTAAAAAACGCTAATCTTATTTATTTAATAAATTTTAAGAAAAACAAATGCACGGGTGAGTAAATATTTGCTCCACTAGATAGCGCGCTACGCTTTTCTGTCAAATAGAAATGATGACGTCGTCATTTGTTGTAATTTAGTGTTAGTGCTCTTTTTTTCATGCTGGTTAACTTGAATCTTTTAGATTTAGCTACTTGAATTTACACAGGTTCTGAAACCCCATCGCAAGCTACCAGTGCATTCCAGACGAAAGAGTTGTGGGGCTTCTCATAAAGTGAAGAGGTTCATCAATTTGGTGTAGGATGTCTATCATCGTAAGATAAATAAATGGTACATAATTGTGGAACCCTCCTTTGGTTATAAAAAATTAATTTTAAGCTCAAACTACACATCAAGACAAAATCTACGATTCCTAGCTACCGAACTGTTCTAATTCGGAAAGGTAAGTAACACGATTATGTAAAACTGCGATGCATATTATATACTAGTAGCATGTTTCTCAATGTGTAGGTAACTATTTTACTCGTTAACAAAGCTCTCCGTTTGGCTACAATAATTTATGCGGAATAACCAATTACAAATTTTGATTTAAAATTCAGTTAAATATTCTCACAATTTGGGTGGGTTCACCTCTTAACTTAAACCGTAGACAAATTATATGAAAATAACACGACCTGTAGGAGGCAAATAAGATAACGATGGTTGAAAGGCAAAAGATTATAAGCGACAAGTTGTAAACTTTACAATAGAGCGATTTCAAGTTGAAAATTTGTGAAATAAAATTTGTAATTAATTATCTTATCTATACGAGCAAGAATATTTGCATTGCAATGTGCTAGTTTTAAGTTTATAATTACTCGTAGACATCGCAATAAATTTTATTACATAGTGTTGCTTATGCCGTTTTGCCTTTCAAACATCGTTGCATCTTTTTGTTATAACAAAAAATATTGCTATTTATTTTGTAGTAATCTTGTAATAACGAAAATAATAGCAGCGAAAGCAAACTTCACAATTGTAGGCTTACACGTTGAGATGTGCTACAGGTAAATATTAATTATTATTGTCGAATGACACATTAGTACCTCATTCTGATGCAACCAGTTACAGATATGGCTCAAATACAACCCCTTGAAGAGCTACACGTTATGAACAGCAACAGTCAAGGTTTGAAATCTCCAAGTAATTCAAGCAGCAATGCCACAATTAAAACGGAAGGGTTCGAAGATGTGGAGTTTAATTTAGAAGATTTGCATCATTCTATCGACATTAAAGAAGAGAGCGATACTGAACAAGTAACACAGTATAAACCTGCAAGAACATCTAACAGTACAAGTTTGTTTGAATGTGCAGTTTGTGGGTATGTAGATACATGTGAAAAACATTCAAAGGACATTTAAGAACTCACTCGTAAAATCCTTTACGTGTGAAATTTGTCAATATAAATGCTCTTACAAATCCACTTTACGGAATCATTTAAAACTCACACTGGAGACATCCGTTTGCTTGTGAAATTTGTGATTATAAATGTGCAGAAATCATTTAAAATACATTTAAAACTCACACTGGAGACAAGCCGTTTGCTTGTGAAATTTGTGATTATAAATTTGCGCAGAAATCATTTTAAAAGACATTTAACAACACACACTGGAGACAAGCCGTTTGCTTGTGAAATTTGTGATTATAAATGTGCGCAGAAATCAGCTTTAAAAAATCATTTAACAACTCACACTGGAGATAAGCCGTTTGCTTGTGAAATTTGTGATTATAAATGTGCGCAGAAATCATTTAAAAATCATTTAACAACTCACACTGGAGACAAGCCGTTTGCTTGTGAAATTTGTGATTATAAATGTGCGCAAAACCACATTTAAAAGATCATTTAACAACTCACACTGGAGATAAGCCGTTTGCTTGTGAAATTTGTGATTATAAATGTGCGCAGAAATCACATTTAAAAAGCATTTAACAACTCACACTGGAGATAAGCCGTTTGCTTGTGAAATTTGTGATTATAAATGTGCTAAATCAGATTTAAAAATCATTTAACAACTCACACTGGAGACAAGCCGTTTGCTTGTGAAATTTGTGATTATAAATGTCGCAAAATCAAATTTAAAATCATTTAACAACTCACACTGAGACAAGCCGTTTGCTTGTGAAATTTGTGATTATAAATGTGCGAAATCACATTTAAAAGACATTTAAAACTCACACTGGAGAAATAGTTTGCTTGTAAATTTGTGATTTGATAAATTGTCTAAAGATAAATTTAAAAATTCATTTACACCAGAATGAAACTGCTTTGTGAAATTTGTGAATATAATGTCCTAGAAAAGATTTAATAAATCATTAAACTTTTCAAAAAATTTTTGTGATTTTTATTAAATATCGATTACAATTTTATTCAAATTTATACATTATTGAGATAGTTTGCTTGTGAAATTTTCATGCAAAATATTAAATCATTTACAATCAATCTTAAAAAAACAATTTGTGTTATGTAATGAAATTTGTGAAATGAAAATCATAAAAATTTAGTTAAATTATAAACAAATCTTTAACGTTTCTGATTATTTTTTTAATTTAAAATTGATTAAAATGTAACGTTATTTTACAAAATTTATTTGTTAAAATTAATGTTAGAAAAAATTTTACTAAATGATATTTTATATGAAAAAATTGTACAAATTTAAATAATTCATTTTAAATCAGTGAACACGACTTTGAAAATAGTTTTGAGAAAACTTTAAATTTATGAATAAAGTGAAACAATAACTAATTAAAATTATTAATTATTGTTTAATAATAAACAATAACTAAGAATATTGCTTAGATGATTAAAATTTTGGGACATATTCTTGAAATGTTAAACAATGATAAACAAAAGATTTTTAATAAACAATTAAGAACTTGCATAGGAGAAACCGTTTGCTTATGAAATATGTGATTCCAAAGTGTGCGTACAAATTAAATCTAATAAATCTAATTTGAAAATTTACATGGCAGAAAGATAGTGGCTTTCAAGTTCTAATTCTTTCAATTTCGTGTTTGTAAAATAGTGAAAATTCAAGAAATCGACATTTTTAAAACAGTTTCTCTTATAAAAAAAAACTTTGCTTGTATCATTAATTATAAGTTAATTGCTTTTAAAATATTATATCGATTTTTAATATTAATCGTGTATTTCAAAATGTAAATGTAAATCAAATGTAATATATAAAAATAGACTCAAATAGTATTACCACGTAAACTTACACTACGAAACAATATCAATTGGCAATTATTTTTTAGGTTGATGTTTGTAATCATGATATGTACTTAATTATACCAATACACTTTAAATATTTAAATATTGGACAATTGAATATCACCAAAAGATGTAAATGCTACTTTGTCGTTTACGTCAATGACAAGATTATTCATATCCAGATAATAGACAGAGATGAAAATTTTGAATTTCAAAATGTTGCCAATTTTGTGTCAGTTTTATCAACAATGTCTAGCTCCTGAAATAATTAGAGGAAATATAACCGGATAAGCATGTAAAATCTGAGCGATTTTTAAAAATCCATATTGATCGATTTAACTAAAAATGTTTTTCTGAAAATTTTAGTTTTAAAATCATAATTAAAAAAAAATGTTTTTCGGAATTTTTAATGTAAATTATTCAAATGAATATATAAAAAAGATCAAATATATTGTAAAATTACTACAAAACAAATATTGGCAATTTTTTTAGTTTTGATGTTTGTAATTAGAATGTAAATTATCATCATTAATATTTAAATATTTGGACAATTAATATCACCAAAATGTAAAATTTTTGTTTAGTAATGAAAGATTTTCAATATCCATAATACAGAATGAAAATTTGAATTTCAAAATGTTATTTTAATATTATCAACAAGATTTACTTGAAATATTGAAATTTAAAAAATTAAAATCTTAATTTTAAATCATGTATCATTTAAACTAAAAAAATGTTTTTCTGAAAATTTTACTTTAATGTGGAGTAATTAATAAAATGTTTTTAATATTTATTGTAATATTCTACTGAATTTTTTAACAATTTTTTAATAATTATCAACAAATTAAAATAATTTTATAATTTAAATTTTTAAAAAAAAAAAATTTGTCGTTATATTTAATATTTACTTTATATGTATTAATTTTTTCAAAATCTTTTTGTTTATTAATGTAAATTTTCAATTGATTTTAAAAGATAAAAATAAATTGATTTTTATACTTAATATTATTCTAGATTTACAAAATATGCTTATTTATAAAATATCAAAATCTTATTTAAAGTTTTGAACATTTAAAACTAAAAGAATATCGTTGTATTTCATTTACTTTTTTGTTTTAAATTTAAAGTATAACGAACTCAACATATTCTTTTAACAAAAAAATTAATATTAATGTGAAAATGAACTAAATGATTAAATTGTTCATAAATTTGTATATTAATTTCGTAATTATATTAATTTTAATAGAATTATTTTACTGTTTAAATTAGTAGAATTACTATTTGAAATAATATTATTCGGATTAAATAATCTGTAAATTCGATTAGTTAATTTGATTATTTTAATTTTGAATACGGATTTATTTGTTTATTTCGAATATAATTTATTTCTGATTTAATTCGAAATTTTAGATTTATGTAATTTAATTTATTTAAATTACATTATCAATACGTAATTTTGGATTAATTTCGAAATTCGAATTTATATTTAATTCAATTAGATATCATTGATTTATCGTGAAATTGATTTATTCTAATTTGAACATTATTACGAAATTTAATTTCGATTAATTTCGTAATATTTTATATTGTATTTGTAATTTCGATTTTTGAATTTCGATTTAATTCGTAATTTAGTCTTATTTCGTAATTCAATTTATTTAATTTTGATTTATTAATGTAAATTGTCATTTATGACGTAATTAAGATATAAAGTGTAATTTCGGATTAATTTTAATGTATTATTTTGTAATTTATTTTCGTAATTTTATTTCATAATTTTAATTCATCAGTGTTAATTCAGATTTATTTAATTTGATTTATTTCAAATTTCTTTCTAGAAAAAAAATAACAGCTATTTGAATAATTTCTTAAAAATGGATTAATTTGGATTTAATTCGAAATTAGCATTAATTTTTAATTTCGATTTATTGCTGTAAATTTTAATTTAATTCAGAAATTACAAATATAAATGCATCATTTAGGATTAATTATTGGAATTAAAGATTCATTCCGGATTTAATTCCAAAATTTCGAGATTATTTCCGTAGTTTCAGATTTATATCCGAAGTCGGCATTTATTTCAATAATTTTTTCGCGTTATTTCTGGAATTTCGGATTTATTTCCATAATTTCAGATTCAATTCCGAAAGTACGGATTTATTTTTCCGTATTTGAATTTAATTCAGAAATAATTTCCGTTTTATTGATATATTGCCGTCATTTCGGATTTATTGCTGTAAATTTTAATTTATTTCGTAATTCCGGATTTATCATTGTAAATTGGAATTGTAGTTCTGTAATTTCGGATTAATTTGAATTTTTTTATTAAAATTACTATTTTAGATCTAATTCCGAATTTCGGGTTTATTCTGTAATTTTGGATTAATTTTCGTAATTTCAGATTTATTATTGTAAATTTAGTTTTATTTTGCTAATTTCGAATATATTTCCGAACTTTTGCATTTATTTTAATTTAATTCAAAAATTACAAATATAAATGCGTCATTTTGGATTAATTATCGGAATTACGGATTCATTTCGGATTTAATACCAAAATTTCGGGTTTATTTCGATAGTTTTAAAGTTATTTTCGAACTTTTGCATTTATTTCCGTAATTTCAGATTTATTTAGGTAATCTCTGATTTAGTTTTGTAATTGCGGATTTATTACCGTAAATTTTAATTTATATGCACAATTACGAATAAAAATTAGTAATTTCGGTTTAATTTCTGAAATTTCGCATTTATTTCCGTAATTTTGAATTTATTTCTGAAATTACACATTAATTTCCTTAGTTTTGTATTTATTGCAGCACATTTTAATTTAATTCAGAAATTACAAATATAAATGCGTCATTTTAAATTAATTATCGGAATTACGGATTCATTTGATTTAATACGAAATTTCGTTTATTTCGTATTGATTATTTCAAATTTGATTTATTCGTAATTTCAGATTTATTTGAATATTTGATTTATTTCCGTAATTTGATTTATTACTGTAAATTCTAATTTATATGCACAATTACGGATAAAAATTAGTAATTTCGGGTTAATTTCTGAAATTACAATTAATTGGATTATTTCGTAATTCGAAATTTAGGATTTATTATTTCCGTAATCGATTTATTTATTTAATTTTGATTTATCAGTGTAAATTCATTTACTGTAATTTTGGATTTATTTCAACTTTCGCATTTATTTCAATTTCGTACATTGTTAAAAATTTTTGAAAAACATTATTTAAAATAAATTTTGAAAATTTATTAAAATAAATTTTGTAATTTATTTAGTTTTTTAATAATTGTTCATTATTTTCGTAATTTATGTGAAAATTGGTTTCAAAAAATTATTAGACCAATTGTAGTTAAATTTTATGGTTTGGTCCATTAGTTTTTCTAAATTTCGTTTAAAAGATACTTCAAGAAAAGTAAAAAATAAAACTCAATTTTTTTTAATTTAATTCATAACTGAAATTGTTGATTCTACATAATTATAATAATTTGTAGATATTCAAATTTATAGAAAATTAATCCATTAAACCCAAAAATCAAAAATATCTAATTTGAAATCATAAATTGAAAAATTTTTAAAGTATAATTTAATTACAAAAATTTTATTTAAAATATGTCTTGAAAATTTTATCAATAAATTTATTAAATTATATAATCGTAATTTGAATAATTTCTTAAATTATGGATTAATTTCATTTATTACTGTAATCGGATGTATTGTGCAATTTCTGATTTATCAGTGTAAATTTTAGTTTCTTATCTGATTTATTTCGTAATCTTGATTAATTTATGAAATAAAAATTTATTTCTATTGGTCTAATATGATTTATTACTGTAAATTTAAATTTTACTGTAAATTTCGTTTATTTCTGTAATCTCAAATTTATTTCCGTAATTTCAATTTGTTTTCGTAATTTTTCGTTATGATGTCGGTAATATCATTTATTTTGGTAAATTTAGATTGATTTCTGTAATTTTGGATTTATTTCGGTAATCCAGATTTTTTTCTGTAATTTCAGATTTATATTCGATATTGCAATTATATCTGAAATTTTTGAATTTATTTCCGTAATTACAAATAATACGTTATTTTAGAAATATATAAATATTTGTCAATTTCAAAATGGTTTTGAGATAATCGTTTAAAGTTTCAAAACCGTTTTTACATGAAATTTTGAAGATATTTACTGATTTTTACCTTGACTCGTCTATGTCAGTACTGTAAAGCATTTACATTGACATTTTATATTATAGATGTTTAAAATGAGATCTCAAAAAAAAATTTAGTATAATTCCTTTTGTATATCATTCTTGAGATATTTAAAGATCATTTAAGCAATTAAAAACAGTCATATTTATTTCTTTCAATTAGATGTAATGAAGATGGATACTGTCACGACAGCAGAAGAAATTCATAATACAGTTCGCTGTCTTATAATGTTCAAAAATTTTGTATAATGCAAAGTACCATGTATTACTCTACAGGTTGTTTGTCAATAAGTTCATATAAATCATCCGTAATTTTTAAATTTTGATTTCCTTTCTTTGTCACAGTTGGTCACAATCTTTTTTTCTGGATGGTAATGCTAAAATCATAAGTCATTGATTATCATATTTTAAAATTATAAGAAAAATATTAATTTTTTACAAATAAAACTGAAATTTTTATGCGGACGTAATTGAAATGTTTTGTCACATTTGTAATTTAAAATTCTTTAAGAACGCAATTTAAAACATATGAGAATTTTATGATTAGTGAGAACAACAGCACATTACAATATGTCATCCAGATGAAGACTGTTCTGATCGTAGATATTGTCATGTTATCAACTTAAGAACTAGAATAAATAACTTAATAGAGAAAATTGCATCTTGTAATTCAGTAATTAGATAAAATTGTATCTTCATGGAATTTATGTAACTTTGATAATATTTGTCATGTAGCAGTTGTAAATTCATGGAATGCCATTAGACCATTTAAAGTACAAAACGTCATTTTATAAGCTGTCAAGCAGATAGCATTCAAGAATTAAATTCATTGATATGTCACATATTAAAGTTGGAAAATTTTGAATATTCAATATTAGCGTACATTTCTTGTCACCTTTGACATAAATCCAAAATCAAAAGATTAAAATAATGCAATATGAGCAAAAGAAAATTTCATTCTACAAACCTAAAAAGAAAGATTTCAGTAATAAAAAATTGTAATTGGATCATGAGGCATACCAAAAGAAGCGTAATAATTTGTAGAACGTTTTTCAATCCAAGTGAATTATTGTAAATTGAATCTTCACCATTAAGAAATGTGAAATTTTAATACAAATATGTCAAAATTATAGATTTAGTGATTAAAATGTTATTACTAAATTTGAGTAAAATTATGTTGAAGAAGAGAATTAAAACTAATTTATGCAATTTAATAGACAAATGTTGAAAATTAACATTTCAACGAAAGAATCCATACTTTGACGTTCGATTATACATGCAGTTAAATTTTTCAACAATTTTGTAAAACTCTGAATCTTTAATTTTGGTGAAATTTCATGACATCCGTTTTATAAGTTTTCACAACCAATCACGTGCAGCATTTTGAAAATCCGATAAAAACAGTTGAATTTTCCGATTTTATGTACCTCTCGATCAAAAATGCATTTAGTAGAGCTGTTTCATGTCTAGTGAACACGTACAATTTTTCTAGAAAATATAAAATAAAGTTAACTCAATAACAAATAATTTTCGACATGCAGTGTACAATTTAAAGTAATATTATGAAGAAGTAAATAATTTAAAGTGAATTCAAGAAATATTGAGATAGAGTAAACAAATAGAATTTTCGTACGTACCAATGCGTAAATGTTGATGAAAAGTTAACGATTATGTTTAACTCTGACCGCAAAGAGGAATTGATGATACATAAGCACAGCTGATGACCCATTAGTTAACCAACAAAATTAAATTTGAACAATAAATTTTGCACATATTAGATATAATTAATTTTAAGTAAATTTAATTCATTTGATCACTTGATAACTTAGTTTTAACCACAAATACTTTACACCATCAACACACGTTTAGCTTAAATGCAAGATGCGTCACCAAGGAAAGATTTCTTTGTAAGGTGAATACGAAGGTGCCATCTGTCATTACGTGTATGCATTTTTATCCAATATAAAGTCTTATTAAGAAATCAATTTGTAGCACTTTGTTTGAATTTTCAAACATTTCAATTCAAAATAAAAATTTAAAGTTTAATCAAGATTCCTGCACAGCTCAACAAGTAAGTACATGCGAGGTAACAATTTTTATCTACAATTACAATTTTTATTTTTAAAATATTAAATATTATTTACAAACAACCCGATCATTACAATATATATTACCAAATGCAGATTTCTTCTTTTAAATGTGGTGTTTTTGTCATGTATATATATAGACAGTTTTAATTTATTTAGTAATACCAACAAATATACAAAGTAAACATAGTCATTGTTGTTGTGATATTGTAATAGTCGTTATTGTTGTAATTGTACAGTTGTGAATAAATAGTCTATTTATTGTTATCTTTGTAATTTTTTCATCGATTAGTAAAATACATTATACTAAAAAGACTGGATAAAGAATAGAAAATAAGTTTTGTCTGTAATTCAGACACATTTAGCATTAACTGTGTTTCATGCTGTTTCTTTCTTTTAATACAACCACAAAATTTATCTTTGTTTTCTGCTTTTACGCAATAGAACATCGTATAATTATTCTCGTTTATTTCGTTATGTATTGCTGTTATATCCATTTCATATCTAATCAGCTCATGTGATGTCATCTTTGTCAGCAATGTTTTAACGTTCCAGGTGCCTATTCTGATCAATTTGTTTTCGTTGTTTTACATTATCATCTTATAACTCATCTCAGTTTTCCGATTACATTGCGTAGTTATCTCTTTTGTCTCCGATATTACTTTTGAGTTTCACGATGAGACGTTCCATTCACTTCATATTTCGTTTGGTGACAGCTTGTCTCCTTCTCAAATATGAACAATTTGTCATCCACGTACATGATGTGGTTCAAAACAAATGGCCTACAATTAAACAGAAGGAAAACGCAGCAATTACTGTTTACGATAAAGATGTACATGGTAACATTTCTAGATTTTCACGATGGCGCCTTGGTTTGGTTACCATAAAAATCACGTTTACAACAAGTTATTGGTAGCAATATATTTCCATTCGTAGAATAAGGTGTATAATAAATTAAAAGGCAGCCAAAATGACATATTATGCACATTTCCATAGTGTAACAATATAATATGGAATTATGACTCTTGTCACGATTCTATGGTCCTGCAACAGAAGAGAGCTGTTCGAGCCGTAGCTGAAGTGTCGTAACAAATAAGCTGCAGACCATACCACAGTTACAAGAACTACCCGAAAAGTATGTGCATTTATTATTGCACAAAATGTAGGCATATAAATTTGTAACTAAAATAAACTAATTTAAAAATGATTACGAAACGTAACTTTTAGAATGTTAAAGTTAGGCAGACTTCAAAACAAAGTAATAATCATTTTTGTAGTTATATTGGTAACCGTAACTTTTGCGTATTTCGAGTTACTCAATTGTTAAAACAGATAATATTTTATCAAGTGAAATAATTATTTATTAATTTTGTCCGATTTAATTAATAATTTTTTGTTTGTTTGTTACACATTTTTTGTTCAATTAAAAAAATTATTTGGGAAATAATTGTAAAAGTTCAATTTATTTTTAATTAATTGCAATTATTCAGTTTTATTTCTTTGAGGTAGTAAATGCTCGAGTACCCTCTTGACAGAACCGGACAGCGTCGCAGGACGTTCTTATCCTAATTTAGATAGATATTTGATAAAAGCGAATATTATCTTTTGCAATTAATTAAAAATAAATTGAACTTATACAATTATTTCAAATGATTTTTTAATTGAACAAAAATGTTTAACAAACATGTATAGAGAATATTATGTGTTTTTTTCAATTTATATTAAGGAACCCTTATATTAAATGTAACTACAATATGAAAATTACAATTTACAATAAAACAATTAATTATATTGTCAACCCTATGATTGATAATGATAATTATCATAATATAAGCACTTTCCATCTTTTTCAGTTGTACAATACATCTAATATTTTATTTCGTATATTATTGGCAAGCTACATTTGATCATATAATAAAAGTACAATTTGTTATTTTTAAATTATTTTAATTAAAAAATTAATTAAATCGGACAAAATTAATAAATAATTATTTCACTTGCATAAAATATTATCTGTTTTAACAATTCGACCGTAACTGAAATACGCAAAATTACGTTACCAATTGTAACTACAAAAATTTATTACTTTGTTTTGAAGTCTGTAATTTAACATTCTAAATTACGTTTGCTAATCTAGTTAATTTAAAATTACGAACTGTGTATTGCAAGATCTGTTGTGATACAACCCAACGATAATATCTACTACCATAATTTATAGTTATCTCGTAGTGCATCCACCGCAGATGGATTGTTACAATTATTATTCTTCTTTAAAGTTGTTTTCTACCTTAAGTAAAATATTGAAGAAATTTCTCTAAAGTAACTCAATTTGAGTGCCATATTTTAGGTTATTTGACATTCCTTCCTTGACATTGAATTTAACGTTTAAAAGTGCGTTCACACAAGCACAAATTGTTAATTATTTAACTGCTTAGTTTTTTTCATCACTGTGTGACCACAAGCTTCATTTTACCACAAGTTAAAAATTGTAAATTGAACGTTGTTTTCCACCTTAAGCAAAATATTGCAGAAATTTCTAACTCAATTTGAGTGCCATATTTTAGGTTATTTGACATTCTTCCCTTGACATTTAAGTTAAAGTTTAAAAGTGCGTTCACACAAGCATAAATTTTTAATTATTTAACTGCTTAGTTTTTTCACCTCTGTGTGACCACAAGCTCCATTTTTCCACAAGTTAAAAGTTGTATTCTGAAATAATTAAAAACGCTAATCCTATTTATTTAACAATAAATTTTAAGAAAAACAAATGCACGCGTGAGTAAATATTTGCTCCACTAGATAGCGCGCTAAAATTTTCTGTCAAATAGAAAATGGATGATGTCATTTGTTGTAATTTAGTGTTGGAGTGCTCTTTGCTTCATGCTGGTTCACTTGAATCTTTTAGATTTAGCTGTTTGAATTTACACAGGTTCTGAAACCCCATCTCAAGCTACCAGTGCATTCCAGACGAAAGAGTTGTGGGGCTTCTCATAAAGTGAAGAGGTTCATCAATTTGGTGTAATATGTCTATCATCGCAAGATAAATAAATGGTACATAATTGTGGAACCCTCCTTTGGTTATAAAAAAATAATTTTAAGCTCAAACTACACATCAAGATAAAATCTACGATTCCTAGCTACCGAACTGTTCTAATTCGGAAAGGTAAGTAACACGATTATGTAAAACTGCGATGCATATTATATACTAGTAGCATGTTTCTCAATGTGAGGTAACTATTTTACTCGTTAACAAAGCTCTCCGTTTGGCTACAATAATTTATGGAATAACCAATTACAAATTTTGATTTAAAATTCAGTTAAATATTCTCACAATTTAGGTGGGTTCCTAACTTAAACCGTAGACAAATTATTGAAAATAACACGACCTGTAGGAGGAAATAAGATAACGATGGTTGAAAGGCAAAAGATTATAAGCGACAAGTTGTAAACTTTACAATAGAGCGATTTCAAGTTGAAAATTTGTGAAATAATATTTGTAATTAATTATCTTATCTATACGAGCAAGAATATTTGCATTGCAATGTGCTAGTTTTAAGTTTATAATTACTCGTAGACATCGCAATAAATTTTATTACATAGTGTTGCTTATGCCGTTTTGCCTTTCAAACATCGTTGCATCTTTTGTTATAACAAAAATATTGCTATTTATTTTATAGTAATCTTGTAATAACGAAAATAATAGCAGCGAAGCAAACTTCACAATTGTGGGCTTACACGTTGAGATGTGCTAAGGTAAATATTAATTATTATTGTCGAATGACATTAGTACCTCATTCTGATGCAACCAGTTACAGATATGGCTCAAATACAACCCCTTGAAGAGCTGCACGTTATGAACAGCAACAGTCAAGGTTTGAAATCTCCAAGTAATTCAAGCAGCAATGCCACAATTAAAACGGAAGGGTTCGAAGATGTGATTTAATTTAGAAGATTTGCATCATTCAATCGACATTAAAGAAGAGAGCGATACTGAACAAGTAACACAGTATAAACCTGCAAGAACATCTAACAGTACAAGTTTGTTTGAATGTGCAGTTTGTGGGTATGTAGATACATGTGAAAAACATTCAAAGGACATTTAAGAACTCACTTCTGCAAAACCTTTACGTGTGAAATTTGTCAATGTAAATGCTCTACAAATCCACTTTAAGGAATCATTTAAAACTCACACTGGAGAATGCCTTTGCTTGTGAAATTTGTGATTATAAATGTGCCAGAAATCACATTTAAGAATCATTTAAAACTCACACTGGAGACAAGCCGTTTGCTTGTAAAATTTGTGATTATAAATTTGCGCAGAAATCATCTTTAAAAAGACATTTAACAACACACACTGGAGACAAGCCGTTTGCTTGTGAAATTTGTGATTATAAATGTGCGCAGAAATCAGCTTTAAAAAATCATTTAACAGCTCACACTGGAGATAAGCCGTTTGCTTGTGAAATTTGTGATTATAAATGTGCGCAGAAATCAGCTTTAAAAAATCATTTAACAACTCACACTGGAGACAAGCCATTTGCTTGTAAAATTTGTGATTATAAATGTGCGCATAAACCAAATTTAAAAAGACATTTAACAACTCACACTGAAGATAAGCCGTTTGCTTGTGAAATTTGTGATTACAAATGTAGTCGCAAATCAAATTTAAAAAATCATTTAACAACTCACACTGGAGACAAGCCGTTTGCTTGTGAAATTTGTGACTATAAATGTGCTCGTAAATCAGATTTAAAAAATCATTTAACAACTCACACTGGAGACAAGCCGTTTGCTTGTGAAATTTGTGACTATAAATGTGCTCGTAAATCAGATTTAAAAATTCATTTAACAACTCACACTGGAGACAAGCCGTTTGCTTGTGAAATTTGTGATTACAAATGTAGTCGCAAAACAAATTTAAAAAGTCATTTAACAACTCACGCTAGAGACAAACCGTTTGCTTGTGAATTTTGTGATTATAAATGTGCGCGTAAATCACATTTAAGAAGACATTTAAAAATTCACGCTGGGGAGAAATAGTTTGCTTGTGTTGTGAGTTTGTGACCGTAAATTTGCTCTAAAGATAAATTTAAAAAATTCATTTACACCAGAATGAAACTGCGTGCTTGTGACATTTGTGAATATGAATGTCCTAGAAAAGATGGGTTAATAAATCACTTAAGAACTTGCATAGGGAGAAACCGTTTGCTTATGAAATATGTGATTCCAAAAGTGTGCGTACAAATTAAATCTAATAAATCTAATTTGAAAATTCACATGGCAGAAAGATAGTGGCTTTCAAGTTCTAATTCTTTCAATTTCGTGTTTGTAAAATAGTGAAAATTCAAGAAATCGACATTTTTAAAACAGTTTCTCTTATAAAAAAAAACTTTGCTTGTATCATTAATTATAAGTTAATTGCTTTTAAAATATTATATCGGGATTTTTAATATTAATCGTGTATTTCAAAATGTAAATCAAATGTAATATATAAAAATAGACTCAAATAGTATTATAAACTTACACTACGAAACAATATCAATTGGCAATTATTTTTTAGGTTGATGTTTGTAATCATGATATGTACTTAATTATACCAATACACTTTAAATATTGGTTAGCATATTAATTAATTATTTAATGGTGCTGCGTGCTGGCTAATCTGTCCATAGAGTGACTTCATGTAATTGGAGTCGCTTATTACTGTGTGGCGTGATAGCTTTTGTTTTGTTTTCTTGGTTGGAGCGACCGTTCTTCATTTGGTAACCCAGAGTGTGTTGTTTTGTCTGCTTTGGAGGGTTTTTACATTATTGGACACCAGATGTGACGGTCACCACATTTCTGTGTGCTAAATGTTCAAGGCTGAACTTTATTGTCTTTGATTAATAAGATCGATTACAGGTATTTCTCATTTGTTTAATAAGAATTTTGTGCGTTTTTTAGTTTTAGATTCTACACTTAGGCAAAGCTGGAGTTCCTTACCATCGAACCAGGAATATACCGAAGTTAGAAGGATTTCCAATGATAAGGGATATTTTTGACGAGATGAATACGATTCTTTTGTGCGGAGGTGGGTGAGGTTTTAAAGCTTTAAGGATGTGCAATGCTTGTTATTCAATGATGAAATTGTGTAGGCATTTGTCATTTTTGTGTCGATTGTTATTATTGCAGTGGACGGGCAGTTCTTTGTGGTATCACAGCGAGTTTTAATTGTTTGTTTTTCCTCGACCGGGAATTCAAACTGTAATTTTGGTTTGACCGCTTTTCCACCCTAAATGGAAAGCGGCATTGATTGTACGATTCTGTGAACGTCAGGTCTTCAGTCTGGGTTCACTTTAACTTGCTATAACTGCCTAATATTCTGATAAGTACACACGCCTTCCATTTTGGGGGAGAATAAATTAAAGCGTTTTAGATCTGTTGCTTTATTATTCCTATAGGTTACCTGTGGATTCGGGCTCTCCGTAACCGTCGGAGCTTAGCCAATGCAAGGGCAGAGGTAAATGTGTTTTTGTAAACAAGAGCTTTTTTGATTTTTTTGTCTTTACGAACAAATATGAGTGTATTTTGATGTAACCATAATTTCTGATTTTTTTTAGAATCATGGAGATACCTCTTTATTATGAAACTTTTTTTCATTTTCTTTGTTAATAATTAAAATTATTAACTAAATTAAAGAAAAATTAAACTGGAAATACTCCTGGGCAACATTTTTCCTTGTATATGGAAAAGCAAACTGCCAATAAAGTCCAAAGAGCGAAAAAACGTTTATTCTCAGGTAATGAAACAGAAAACCTTTCAAGGAAAAAAAAAAACAGCAGTTGAAAAAAATACTGATTATGGTGACCATGCAGAAATATCCGAAACTAAGGAAGACTTAGAAGTCATTTTGAGTGAATCCGCTTTGGTAATTGAAAGATTACTGGTGAGTTTTATGTTTTCATATTAATATTATTATAGCAAAAATAATGTTTTAGATTCCCAAAGATGCAATTGATAATATTCAAAAGAATCGGTTGGTCAATTTGGCAATAAAGTATATGAAACTGAACGAAAGATGCGTTTGACAGCTTCATTGTTTGGAAAAGTTATAAACAGGAGACCGCATACACTTTGTAATTCTTTCGTTAAGGCATGCTTGATGCCTTCCATATTTTCTACTGATGCCACGGAATATGGTATAGCCAAAGAAAGTGTGGCCATACTGAAATTAGAGCAAATGTTAGATATTATTGTTCAACCTTCAGGTTTTTGCCAGATGGTAATTTTGAAAATACTGTATTATACTTTTTTGTGTTATTTACATTTTCTTATGCAGGACTGGTTGGTCAAGATGCAATTGTGAAGGTGAAATGTATTTATGTTCCTGACAAAGACGCTCACAGTATCGAGAACTTGATTCCGCTTCTAAAAAATTCCTTTTTAATTAAAAATAATAATGGCATATTATGCTTAAAACAACGGCACAATTATTATTATCAGGTAATTACTATTTTAATTTTATTTTTTAAAACATTTAGAATTTTTTATTTGTTAGATTCAAGGACAATTGAATATCACCAAAAGATGTAAATGCTACTTTGTCGTTTACGTCAATGACAAGATCCCTATTCATATCCAGATAATAGACAGAGATGAAAATTTTTGAATTTCAAAAATGTTGCCAATTTTGTGTCAGTTTTATCAACAATGTCTAGCTCCTGAAATAATTAGAGGAAAGGGTATAGCCGGATAAGCATGTAAAATCTGCCCCCAGCGATTTTTAAAAATCCATTATGGTGGATCGATTTATAACTACAAAAAAATGTTTTTCTGAAAATTTTAGCTTTTAAACCCCATGGGTACGACGTAATTAAATAAACGTGTTTTCGGTAATTATTTTATTGTAACTATTCTACTGAATATTTTTAACAAAAATTTTATTGGTAATAATTATCAACAAGGGACGTTAAAAAATAATTTTTTTATAATTTTGTAACCACCCCCTTTTTAAAAAAAAAAAAAAAGTTTTTGTCGTTATATTTAAATATGTTCCTTTCATATGTCACTCACGAATTTTTTCAAAAACTCCTTTTTGCTCTTCATTATACGGTAATTTTCAACTTGATCCATTTGGTGGAACAAGGTCAAAAAAATAAAATTGATTTTTTCATATTTTCTTCTAATATTATTCACTAGATTTACTTGTAAAATCTGCTTTTTTATCCAAAAAATATCAAAATCTTATTTCCTAAAGATGAACAGTGTAGTGGAAAAACCTGAGGAAAGAACTATCGAGTTAGGGCATACTTTAATTTACTGTTTTGTGGTTAGTTTACATCATAAATACCTGTTTTAGATTAAACCAGGAAACTGGCGTGAAGCACGAGTTTGTAGTTGCAATTTTGAAAACGAAATAAGGGAAAGTCGCCTAGCAATATTTCAACATAACAAAGTGACAGCTAAACATAAGAGACTCGAGTGGAATGCCTGATTAAATTGTTCCGGATTGAGTAATTTGTATGATAAGTTGAAATTTGCATTTAATTACTTAGGTATATCTGGGGCTTGGTGCTAAGAGGCCAATGTCACATTTTTACTGCTTTAAATTAGATATGAACTCATACTATTCCCTAGCGAAATAATGATCATTCGTGATGACCGTACCAAAAATAATCGACATAACTTTAACTTCTAGTGGTATTATAACTGATTATTTCTATTCATTTTTCAAATACATTTTCATACAATATAAGCAAGTGTATTATTATATTTACCAAAATACATCAATTAATAGTCAATCGTCAAATACATCAATTAATACAGTAGACCAACACAAAATCTTTTACAATATTTAATACTTTACAGCTAGGAATGAAGTAGGGCTTTCAGTTTCGTCAATTCAAGTTTCTCCTCAACACCTCTTCTTCTTCATGTGCCATATGCAGCCTCCGGACGTTGGCGATTCACTTGGCCGAAGCCAAGATGAATTTACCAGGGAGTATTATAATTCATGGGGTGGTTTCCCGTTACCTTCCCCATAGTCCACAGATCAATATCGGACTTTTTGATCGCAGCAGTGTATCTAACGCAAACAAGGTTCGAACCACGAGCTTACGCTTCGTAGTCGACCCGTGTATGCTTCGCGCTATACTGCTGGTCATAACACTTAGGTAATAATTATTTAAACCAATCTGAGCTACAACCCCCGTGCGACAAATGATGGTAACGCTACAAGTAAACCAAAGTGCGACAACATTAATTTTCCGATACAACGGTTTCTATCTGGTATGAGTTTTTAAATGCATGGTTAAATTTCCTATTTGTGAACATTTGTAATCACAAATTTTACAACTAAACGGTTTCTCACCGGTGTGAAGTTTTAAATGTGTGCTAAAATTTCCTTTACGTGCAGATTTGTGTCCACAAATTTTACAAACAAACGGTTTCTCACCGGTGTGAATTTTTAAATGCGCGATTAAGTTTCCTTTTAGTGAACTTTTGTAATCACAAATTTTACAACCAAACGGTTTCTCATCGGTGTGAGTTTTTAAATGCGCGATTAAGTTTCCTTTTTGTGAACTTTTGTAATCACAAATTATACAAGCAAACGATTTCTCACCGGTGTGAGTTTTTAAGTGCTTGCTTAAATTTTCTTTAAGTGAAAATTTGTGATCACAAACTTCACAAGCAAACGGTTTCTCACCGAAGTGAGTTTTTAAATGCTTGGTTAAATTTCCTCTCTGTGAACATTTGTAATTACAAATTTTACAACCAAACGGTTTCACACCGCTGTGAATTCGTAAGTGCACTTTTAAAACAGATTTACTTGTAGTTATATACCCACAGACTGCACATTCAAATTTGTTCAAGCTGTTGGATTTTCTTGGCGGATTCTCTTCAGTTAATTGCTCTTCTTTAATGTCTATCGAATGATGCAGATCTTCTAAATTATATTTTTCGTCATCTAGCACTTCTGCTTTTATTTCATAATCGCTGCTTGAATTACATGGAGTGTTCGAAACATGATTCATGTTGGCCATAATTTGTAACTCTTCCGGAGGGAAAACTTGAGCCATATCTGTAAGATGTTGCATTAGGAAAACGTAACAGTTCTTTACGAGACATTTATAATTACCAACCTTTAGTAGCAAATTCCACGTGAAAGACCAAGAGTTGTGAATTCTAAACTTTAAGAGGACCAGATAACGTAAAGTTGTTTAATCTGACTAATTTGAGTAAACCTGAGTAAAAAAACAATACTGCTGCACTACCATACAATGATAAT
This sequence comes from Lycocerus yunnanus, assembly GCA_036346125.1. Taxonomy (NCBI): domain Eukaryota; kingdom Metazoa; phylum Arthropoda; class Insecta; order Coleoptera; family Cantharidae; genus Lycocerus; species Lycocerus yunnanus. The sequence continues at coordinate 199,909 of JARFIX010000178.1, read as the reverse complement.
CGTCCATTTTGTATTTTAGGATTTCAAAATTTGTTTTAATGTGTCGCGGCGCCATCTTCCGACAATTTTATCATCATTAATGAGGGAGATTTAAATTTTTTAATAGCATGTGATTTTGTAATTGTAAAGCTCGTCAACTTTTACACTCCTTTGTGACTTTGCTAAAGACACTTCTTTGAGAATGGTTATTTTTGCAGCAAATTGGAACAAATACTACTGCAGTACTACTTGAAGTCAGTCGAATGTCAAATGTCAACTGTAGATTCGAGCTTTAGTGTAGATTTGTGAAACGATAACGTATAATGTACGAAATTTGTTGATAGGTAAGAAAACAGATTGTGTGGAATACAATAATTAATATTTCCTGGTAGCGTGTCTGAATGTGTAAGGAATTATTTTACTTATTAATTAACCTCACTTTTTAGCTACAACATTTTTATTACATTATCGGTTTGCAAATCAACAATAAACCGATACTAAAGTATCACTCACTATGTTGAACGCAATTCTAATCAACGAAACTAAACCTAAAGCAATCTTTTGCACAACATATTGTTGCGACTAAAATCGCTCGGGATTGGTTGTGTAGCTCAAGTTTGTACCACATATATTTACTTTAACGATGAATTCATAAATTTAAAACTCTTGTAGAGGAAGTGTCCTTAGTAACATCACTTGCACAAAACTTAAAACTGTAAGCATCTTCCCCCACGTTCCGATTTATGATTCCTTACTTTCAAAATCAATTTTCTCGGCTTTGAATACTTTTTACTACTTGGATTATTTTGTGTGTTTAGTTCTTATGGATAATTATTTTTTTATTCCTTCATGGTATATACAGGGTATTACAGTAGTAGCACAAACCCAGGGAGATAGTTTGTACCAATAATCGCTTTTGAGATAATTTGGTAAAAAAACGCAGGAAAATTTAATATTCAATTTTAGGTTTCACCCTCTTACCACCAGCTACCTCCAATTCGCATATGTTTAAGAAGGATCATAATCAATTTCCTTAAAACGCCAATGTTAGAGCTGGTTTCCACCACATTCTCCGGGAATGTTAACACCAACGTGACGGTTTGAGTCTGAAAATTGGAACCTCGGTTAATTTCACTCTCAAAAGTTTTACATCTTAATTTTTGACCTGCTAGTGCTTGTTTTTCAACAACTGCAATGAACGGCGCTGTGAAACAGCAAAGTCGGTATCATTTTCAGCAATTAATTAATTTGTCTGCCCGTTGCACTCTTTGATGTTACGGTCTGTTGGACCGTACTTATTTGGATGCAGTTATACTAATGTCTCGGAGCCTAGAGGAGTAGGCTTTTACTTTAACTTTAATTAGGCGCTTGTTTTTTGGTTGCAAAAAAAATAAGTGCAAGTTTTTTAAGAGGGTGTTTTTAAAAGCGGAAAAATGTCGTCAACAGGTGGCGCGACAATAGAAAACAATAAAATACCTAAAATAACAAAAATGTTTTGCCGATGAGTCTTTTGTTAAGATAAAATTCATACAAATTTAGCTGTTCAAGTTTTCACAGATGAAAGTTTCTGACAAAAAAAAATTGACAGATTTTAACAAAACAATGTCGTTCCATGCTTTTCTAAATATAAAGTTTCTAACATTTCGGGATTATAACAACATAATTTTGTTTTCTTTGTAGTTCTTTGTAGTTTTTGTTTTTACATTGTCGCGTCATCTGTTGACAACAGTTTTCCCCCCTCTTAAAATTTCGAGTTTTTTTGCGCCCAGGGATATTTTTAACAAGTTTAACTACTTCGAGGACCTCGTGGTTCAAAGATTTATTATTTTCTAGGTTCTGCCGGGCCCAGAAATTTTTAAATTATCTTGAGCACATAATTTTCGATGGGCAGGGCAGCCTATCTAACAATCGAATCACAATTTTTTTAATTTTTGGCCGTTACAACCTAAAATGACCGATTTTCTATATTTTAAAATCTTCCTGGATGTATCCTCTTTCATAATCTACCTTCATTTCTCTAGGAAATGTTGTCGTTGTTACTGAACTCTACCCAACGTCCATGTGCCTTTACATTTTCCGATGGTTCTGTTAATTATTGTGAACTCATACCGTTTTCTAATCTACAGATATGGCTAAAGTGGAACTTTTAGAAGTTGCGGATGGCATCGATCAATTTCCAAAGACCACAATTAATTCAACTAAAAAGTATGAAATTAAAACGGAAGAGTTTGAAGACGTGAAATTTAATTTAGAAGATTTACATCATTCGATTGACATAAAACAGGAGATCGATAATGACCAATTAACATCTTACGAGGAACCTGCCGAAGAAGCCAACGTTTCAAAATTATTGAAGTGTGAAATTTGTGGACATACAACTGCGCATAGGAGCTCACTAAATCGGCATTTAAGAATTCACACGGGTGAGAAACCGTTTCATTGTGATATTTGTAATTATAGATGTTCACGCAAATCAGACTTGACGCTTCATGTAAGAACTCACACCGGCGAGAAACCGTTTGCCTGTGAAGTTTGTGACTATAAAAGTGCACAGAAATCGTATTTAAAAATACATTTAAGATCTCACACTGGCAAGAAACCGTTTGATTGTAAAATTTGTGACTATCAATGTGCACGGAAATCTGATCTGACAGTTCATTCAAGAACTCACAGCGGTGAGAAACCGTATGGGTGTGAAGTTTGCGATTATAAATGTGCACGGAAAGCCCATTTAAAAATACATTTGAATACGCATATCGGTGAGAAACAATATGCTTGTAAAGTCTGCGACTATCCATGTACACGAGAAATATATTTAAAGGAACATATCAAAACTCATAGCGGAGAGAGACCTTTTAATTGTAATCTTTGTGATTATAAGTGCACACGTAAATTTTATTTAAAAAGTCATTTACTGACCCACACTAAAGAAAAGCCATTTGCTTGTTGTATTTGTAACTATAAATGCACACGCAAAACAAGTCTAAATATTCATATGAAAATTCATACTGGCGAGAAACCGTTTATTTGTTATGTTTGTGACTTTAAATGTACACAGAAGTCGAATTTAAAAGTACATTTAAAAAATCACACTGGTGAGAAACGGTATTCTTGTGAAATTTGTGACTACCGATGTGTACAAAATTCACATTTAAAGGATCATTTAAAAATCCACACCGGCGAGAAACCGTTTGCTTGTGAATTTTGTGACTATAAATCGGCGCAGAAATCGCCATTAAAGACTCATTTAAATACTCATACTGGCCGAAAACCGTTTTCCTGTCAAATTTGTGACTATAAATGCGCTCAGAAAGGAACTTTAAAAAGGCATTTAAAAACGCACCGGTGAGTTCACGTTACCAAATGCATGCAATTTGTAGAATTAAAATTTTTTTTTATTAATAAATACTGTAACTATAAAATATTAATATAGTTTTTGTTATTTAATTGATTAATTTGTTCTTGTTGGTAAGCTATGATATTAAAATGATATGTTTGGGTTATGCGAATTCGCCCAAATGCCCTTTGGTTTGAAAAATGCCGCACAAACGTTCCAACGTTTTATTCGTGAGGTAACGAGAAACTTGGACGACCTAATTGCATTCACATCAAAGGAAGAACATATTGGGTACTGTCGTCAATTATTTCAGCAACTACAGAAATATTGCATTATCATTCATCCAGCAAAATGCGTTTTTGGCAAAGATGAAGTTACTTGTAGAACCCCGTAAAGTAGAGACAATCCTACGACTGCCTAACCTCAAAAATGTTGGTAGAGCAGTTGGCATGGCATCTTGGTTTTGCAGGGTTTTTTTTCTCTGATTGCATCATCGACTCAAGCGAAACAAAAGATTTGAGTGGCCAGAACTTGGTGATCTCACCTTAACCGCCCTTCGAAAAAGTTTGGCGAATGCATCGATTTAGGCTTGTAAAAATTTTGCATCCTTATTTTTTACTCAGTAACCCCCTTAATTTTTAAGTGCTTAAACTGTTTTTCTATTAACACCGGTCCTTTTAAAAATTGTCATTGGAGAACAGTCGTCTTTAACTTTTCAATCGTTAGTAGAGAAGCTAAGCCAATTCTAGACCACTTTTAATACCTATCAACTTAATCCAAATTTTTATTTTGTTTAATTCGCGGATTTTCGCGGTAATTAAACTAATTTTTACTGTATTATACAAATTGGTTTCAATAAATCCGTAATTAATATGAATTCGTGGCCAATCTCGCGGTTTTATATGAATTCGGGGTGAATCTCATTGTTTTATATAGATTCGTCCGCGGTTTTCTTTTAATTCAAAAAATTTTAAGCACTGTCATACCACTTTTGATATCAATTTAATCGAAATTGCTATTTGTGTTTGAATCTAAAATAAGAATAAGTTCAGATTCGATATATTTTACAATTATAGAATAACAACGAGCTCCTCGTTAATGTTCGTTAACCTTTCGGCATTTTTCGCAATGCACTATAAAAAATCTGTATAATTCTGACATACTACCATTAATATTTAATTTGTATCATTGGCGTATTTAGGGATTTAGGGTGGGCAAAGGGCAATCGCCCCCTTCCCCTGAAAGGATGACTTGGATAACCTCGGTATTAATACTACATGTAATATATTCATCACTATTTTGTTTGTAGATATATATTTCTAGTGTTTATTTTTTTCAACTTTATATATTTTTTGATTTTTAGAATTGTTTAATTCTTTACCAAGAACGCGCATAATTGGATTAACGAGATTCTAAAAGTAATCTGCTTCTAACAGGTATTTTAAATACGTCACTGATTTGTATTACCAATGCTAATAAAATGGTGTTTAACGTGTTTAACGAGAGAGATCCGTTGGCCTGAACTGCGTCAGCTGATTGGATCTAGACGTTTTTGATGCAAAATTACTTCTGTGGGAAAAATTTGACAGTTTTATGGATTTTCGATTTCGTATTTAAAATGTTTTCAAAACAATCCGTTTAAAGCACTTGTAAGTATTAAATTATTTACTCTTAAGATTAACAGTTGTTTTAAAATTAATTTTAGCTTCTAACAAATTTGCCCGTTGTCAAAATAAAACTTTTGTTTTGAATAGGGAATGTTGTCAGGTTGGCCACCCTTTAGATGGGCGGCAAATTTAAATTGCAAATTAACAGGGTAAAAATAAAACAGTCATAGGGAATTAAAAAAAGAAATGCAGTTAAGATTGGCCATTGCTGTCTAGGTTGGCCAACCGCTAATAGAACAAAACATATACCGAAACGATTGAAAATGACCTGGAAAATTAATTAAATGAAATATAAATCCAAATTTGTGTTTTTATTCGATTAACCAAAATTGATTACTCTGAGTCGCAATTTTACAAATATAATAGCTCTTCGTCATTTTAGCACACTTCAAATGCACATCTTTTTGCATTCAATGCACGCAATGGAGTTGTTGCGCTTTAAACGACGAGTATAGCTTCCAAATAAATGAGACAAACGTTTTTATACCCATCAGAAGAGGACTTTTTCTTCTCTTATTGGACGGGCGACCTCGTTTAGCTGGTGTGGCGGACTTTGATGGGGTTATTTTTCTCTCGCTTTTGTTGTTTCTCCCGTAACGTAAAGAGAATTTCTGGCGAATTCAGAACTCTGCTGGTCATGGGATGCCGCTCTCGATTTGTTTTTTTTTGTTGGTGTGGCAATCTGTAAAGGTCCGATTGAAGTTAAAATCGAAGAAAGGCTGGACGTATGAGATATGGATGTTGAAGGCTCAGGGGACCTCGTATTTCCGGGATATCCGAAACAATTATACGGCGCTGTAGTTCCTCGTCATTAACTTCTGCTTTTTCTTTCCTGCAGTTTTTCGTCGGTAACGCTGGAAATGTCCTTGTATTTGGTAGACACTTTCTCTAAATAGAGCCGTAAAGTAGTTTGTGGCAGGTTGTATAGCTGCGCAGCAGCTCTTACCGTCACGTTCCCCAACTCCTGGTGGTGCCCTTCTGTCAATTCCTTTAAGTTTCAGCTTTGCAACCATACTTCCCCCGGAACCCAAAAGCTTTGGTTTCCCGGTAACTGACCTCCGAACAAATCGGAGACAAAGTAAATTACCCCTTTTTGCCACCAGACACTCACCCAATTTCCGATTCTCGGATTTGGGCTCAATTTAGGCGGGAAACTGTTTTCATCTGAGCGGGAAACTGTTTTCAACTATGGGCTGCCGACCGGGGCAAAATGTTGGGAAAGCAGCAGTCCGAGAAGATTCGGCCGGGGATTTTTAAGTCCGCACGAGCCGAGTACCTTTCCGGATGTTGCTCGGAGCAAAAGTGTAATAAACCTGTTTTATAAAATAACCGCGCCTTCGGCGCGGTATTTAATCCTCTCGGGTAAGCTCAAACCGGGGACTTTTACGTCCTCTCAGGTTTAAATCTCATCCGAAGGATTTATGCATGCACTACCACCACCTATCTCACGCCCGTAGGGGATAACTATCGCGATTATTAACTTATAGATAGTTTCGCCGAGCCGTGTGCGTCCTTCCCTCCGAGCCACGAGTCTTCCCCTGCCGGTTCGGACGTCGACGACGGCGACGACTTGGACAAAAGCATATGAATTTAATGGCGCGTACGTCTTTCGAACGACGAAACGCGCGACGATTTCGCGCGTTCGCCGTTTGCAAGCATATGGGCTGCGTACGGCTTTCGCGCATTTTATCTCACGCCCGTGGGGATAACTATCGCGATTATTAACTTATAGATAGTGTTCATGCACCACCACTACCAATATCGCGCATTTTATCTCACGCCCGTAGGGGATAACTATCGCGATCATTTGCATATAGGTAGTTCGCCGAGCCGTGTGCGTCCTAGCCTTTCTACGAGGTCTCGCCTTTCGACAAGACGAATCCCCAAGCGATCGGACGTCAACGACGGCGGCGACGAAAACCTGTTTTATAAAAACAACCGCGCGGTATTTTAATCCTCTCGGGTAAGCTCAGACCGGGGACTTTACGTCCTCTCTGTAACTGAGTAACTGACCTCTGAACAAATCGGAAACAAAGTAAATTACCCTTTTGCCACCAGACACTCACCCAATTTCCGATTCTCGGATTTGGGCCCAATTTTGACGGAAAACTGTTTCATTTCCGCGGAAACTGTTTTACTTCCGCGGGAAACTGTTTTCACTTGCGCGGGAATCTGTTATCACCTATGGGCTGTCGACCGGGGCAAAATGTTGGGGGATTCGGAGAAGAGCATTCGGAGAAGATTCGACCGGGAATTTTTACGTCCGCACGAGTCGAGAAACTTCCCGAATGTTGCTCGAAGCAAAAGTTTTGGAGGTAGTAACACTAATCTGCGTATAATACCGCGCGCGCCTGCGCCATTTGATCCTCTCGGGTAAGCTCGGACTGGGGATTTTAACGTCCGCACGGGCCGAGAAACCTCCGAATGTTGCCCGGAGCAAAAGTGTTGGAGGAAGTAACACCCGGAGAAGATTCGACCGGGGATTTTCACGTCCTCTCAGGCCAAGTTTAAACCGTGGCGTTAGTCCTTGGCCCCTGCATCACATAAATCGCGCATTTTATCTCACGCCCGCAGGGGATAACTATTGCGTCTAATTTACGGTACTGCTTTAGGGCCTGCCGAAAACCAATCTGCGTATAATACCGCGCCTCTGGCGCGGTATTTAATCCTCTCGGGTAAGCTCGGACTGGGGATTTTAACGTCCGCACGGGTCGAGAAACCTTCCGGATCCTATCGCGCATTTTATCTCACGCACGCGGGGGATAACTATCGCGTACAATACACAGAGGTGTTTTGCCAAGGATTTCCTGACCGGTAATTACGACCGGGGATTTTTACGTCCGCACGGGTCGAGAAACCTTCCGAACCCTATCGCGCATTTTATCTCTCGCCCGCGGGGGATAACTATCGCGATCTTTAACATATAGGTAGTTCGCCGAGCCGTGTGCGTCCTTGCGTTTTAACGGGGACTCGCCTTTCGACAAGACGAATCCCCAAGCAATCGGACGTCGACGACGGGCGACGACAAAAAACCTCTTTTATTTAAGTTACCGCGCCTTCGGCGCGGTATTTTAATCCTCTCGGTAAGCTCAGACCGGGGACTTTACGTCCTCTCAGGCCTAAATCTAATTCGGAGGATTTGTTCATGCACCACCACCTATTTTGCGCATTTTATCTTACGCCCGCGGGGATAACTATCGCATGGGATTTGCGGACCTGTACAGGCACTTAATCTCGCCGGACCAGGAACGACCGGGGACTTTTACGTCCTCTCGGGTCGAATCTAGCCCGAACGCTATAAATCCGCGCCGTTCGCCATCCTACCGGGGACTAAGACGTCCTCTCGGCGCCGGAAAGTGACCGACCGCGAATTATTACGGACAATTTCAATTTTGCGGCCAGGTTTCCGGGAGGGTTGACCTACGAGCGTCATCCAGCTAGCTATCTCTGGGCTTCCATCGAGACGCGACGGAACTCTGCCGCGCCTTCGGAAGGATTTCTCGTCTGTCAGTTACCGCTCAAACCAACCTGGAGCTCTGATAGCTCCAACAACATCCGTTCAATTTACGGTACCCCGATCGCCGTTTATTTTTAGACCAAGTACATGCTTTAACACACACAATTACGGTGAGCCAACCCTGACAGGTGGTCCAACCTTGACGACAAGCGCCATGACCGCATCGCGTAACCCCACAGTCAAACGGGCTTCGAAATTGAATTTTTTTCTTTGTTTATTTTTGAACTTCAACCACATAATACAATTGAAATGTTTACCTTGACCATGGCATCTTTTTGCTTCAAGTTCTGATACTGTATTTACTGATGTTGGAAAACTTTTTTCGTTATTACCAAGCCACTAATTGTACGACACGTTTCACTTTCACACTCAGAAATAAATAATGTCACAAAAGTTCGCTGTCATCAAGAGAAGTTTTGCCCGCTCACACATAGATGGATCTGATCTGTTGAGTTTGGTTCGACCAAGCTCGATAATTTCCGACCCCGCGAGCCATTAGAGAATGTGTTCCAACATGGACGTTTAGGGTCCTGAGCGGCAACCAGAATGGTGTATTTACTAAAAATTCAAATTTCGTGTACGTCCAGGTCGAAACTGTGAAGCCGGCTTGCCAGCGCGACCCCTTTCTAGTCAGAGTAGGCTCCCGACCGTCAAAGCGTAAGCTACCAGTAGTTGAGGCGAGCGACGCCATTGTTAGTGGAAAATTCTTAATGAGGAAAAAGATTAAAGTTTCAAAAAATTGTCGTGCCGTTTTTCGATTTATCGTTTGTTACAGGCAAAATTCGACAACAGCACCACTGGGCGCGTCCGTCTTTTGCAGGACAAACCCGTCAGCGCACACAGGTGTAACAAAGGCCGAAAGGTGCCGGCTAAACTCGTCGTGCGGTGTGGGTCTAACGAGAAAGCATAAATTTTGGGGTTGTGTGCGCCCAGAAAAAAAATAATAACGGGGACGTCGAAATCGCGATAGTTTCGATATGGGAAGAAAATATTTCAAGGGCGCCACTAGTGTGATACGAAGTAATAATAATGTATCGTACACTAGACCGATACACCTTTAAAAACGAGATGCTGAAAATCATCCACCTGTACCTTCCGTTGATAAAGCGTAATTCGCTCGTACAGCTTCACAACTAGGATCTGCAAAAGAATACAAAAGCAAACAAACACAGATTCGGTAAACAACAATATAATACGGGTAATATAAAAACACAACAACCATAGGTTGTAACATTCACAATACATAAATTCAAAATAATGTAGGAGTGCACTCGCCTGAATATTAAAATTTATTATAAGTAAAACTAGCATTTATTACAAATAAAACTTATCAACGGTATTGGTAGTAAACCGAGGATTACTAAACAAACAAACGTAAATGTTCTTGAAAATTTAAAGTTACTTAAAAGTTTGACAGTTAACATATGATTACACATCAAAACAAAAGCTAATGCTTTCGGCCGACGACCGCAGATGGCGTTCGTGGTCACTTTTATAATTAAATGGCGAAAAGGTGTGTCAAAATTGATCAAACAAATGATGACGTAGCACTTAAAAATTTACAACAGAAATAATGCACTTCACTGGGTCGAAGTTGTGAGTTTAAACGAAAGTACATATTAACTAACCTTAATTATTGCAATCCAGCTGTTACGATCGAATTTGCTTTATCCTGACGGCGAAGGTGGAATCAGCGGTAATGGTGGTAAACGGGGTCATTGACTTGTTGAAAATTTGTAGAGACGCAAGGTGATTTTGTAATGTTGCTGGACACGGTGATGACATAACTTTTCCCCTCAGCGGGCTGTTTCCAAACACGGAACGACAAAGAACGATTTGGTGCACCAATGATTTTTCTCCCCAAACACGGGTAAATAGGCGTATTAACATACTACGCACGGTAAAAACGGTACTTAAAATTTGGTGGCACTCGTATCTCATTAATAACTTGACGTCACCGGTCTACAAAACTAACAATACATTTTGCCTCTAACTTTACGAGGTTCACTCGCTGATGATCGAAGAGCGAATGTTACATTTTGCGTGAGAAGGGATAGCATGAACGCGCTTGGACCAATCGGACAGCCGCTTACTGGCAGCTGTAAGTTGCAGCTGCGGGTAGCTATTGCAAGCACGTTTCGACTTGTTGAAGGTTGTCTGGCGATAAATGAAATTATAAATTCAAAACTTCCTTCTACGGAATAAAACTTGACATCAACCTAACTAAATGCGAAATTAATTTAGAGTTTGTAAAAATTTATAAAATGACGGAACGAAAATTTGGGGTGGGCTACAATTAAAAAAAAATCACATTACACGTTTGTGTTTACGAAAACACAGTGTATTACCCGAGTTTGGGGAATTATTAGTTGCGCTTCTAAATTGTTCTTTGTCGCTTTCGTGTGTGAAAGTAAACGCCCGCCAAGGGAAAAATTTATTTTTTACTACTGAGTCAACAAATATTATCGTACCACCACGCCAGACCATCGTTACTACGAATTCAACAAGTCAATGACCTACCAAAATTATTACCATCAGTTTACGTCAAACCTACCATTGTAAAGTCGGATTCAAAGGCAAGGCTGGGATCACCATTGTCAAGGTTAGTTTTGTAACTTTGTTTCATCTGTGTTATCAGTGCTACGCGGTAAAAGTTTTCACCATTTTCATGTACTTAAGGGTGATCAGATGTACGCCGCCATTTTTTATTAAAAATATAAATTTGTTTCACCACGAACGCCATCTGCGTTCGGCGAAAGGAACTTTGCCGTCAAGAAACTGTTCTAAAGCTCAATTAAAATTGTCAATTCAGTAATTTTAAGTTTTTAAATTATAACAAATTCGGCGAGTGCACTACGTAGCCATATTGAAATCGCGAGTTATCTGTTAATTGTTTTGTTGTACCAAGAACTATTATACTGTCACAAGACAAAACTGTCTAAATTTAAGCATAGATCCTTTTGTGAAGTCGAGCAGGAGCTAAAGCTCAATTAAAATTGTCAATTCAGTAATTTTAAGTTTTTAAATTATAACAAATTCGGCGAGTGCACTACGTCGCCATATTGAAATTTCGAGTTATCTGTTAATTTTTTTGTTCTACCAAGAACTATTATACTGTCATAAGACAAAACTGTCTAAATTTTAATGTAGATCCTTTTGTGAAGTCGAGCAGGAGAATCACGCTTTACAGGGGTACGGTAAGGACAATTATTTAAAAGTCAAATTATTAGTGCGGAATCTGATCTGGTGCCCATGATTAATTAACACCCCACCTAAAGTCAACGCACCAGTGGCGCCCAATATATTTAAGAGTAACGACCTTATGTCCCTCGTATCTTGGGGGACAAATTCGCTAAAAGTCAAAATCCTCAAAAAGTAAGTTCGAAACGACTCGCGACCTTCCCATTGAGCAAACCGGCAACGAATATTTGTTGCTCACAGCGCGCGCGTTTTCTGATTCTGAGTCAAATTCGCGATTTTTTAATGCTGATCTGATTGGCGGTGTGTTTGATTAAGCGAATTTATAATGAAGCACATGCGGGGTGATTGAATAATTAACCTCTAAAATTATAAATCAAGCAAAGCAAACACAATTAAATGAGAACAAAAGAAAAAATAATTCGACTAGAAGAATTAAGAAAACAAAAGCTACAAAAATATGGAGAAGCAACGGGGAAGATAAGACTCCATCGGCATAGCTACTGAAAATTAACAAATGAACAGCAATCACAGAATTTAAAAACTTGTATTAAAATAACAAAATGTACAGAAATGCTACAGTGGTCACATGGAAATAAATTTACATTGGTTTATCATAATTCAAAATCTAAATCTTCTCGGGTAATCCAAGACTTACGTTTAGTCTCCAACGCTGCATTAAACATTTTTAGGTTACCTATCAACATAAACAAATTTTGAGGTTAAATGTCAACATAAATACATTTTTATAAGTTGAATTACGCGGTTTTGAATGCGCACATGGGACTTTTGTAATATCCTTGGAGGCCAGACGTAAGTTAATCTAAGGGCCTCTTTAGTCTGATTAGTAACTGTCAAAGTAGAATTTTAATTTCTCTCTGTCAAATTTAATAAACAAAAAAACCCTTGACATTATCAGTTGAATCATAGCAATATATAATTGCATAGCAACCCAAAGCGTTTTCACTAAGAATTATTGCACTAGATAGGTTGTGGTTGAGATGCAATGAATATATCATAAGCTCGGAATGGAATTAAGAAGTATTCCTAAGCACTATCTCCTAGAACATGGAAACTATTCTATATTTCTCGGTTTATCCTCCTCGGCTTACTGTTATGTTATCTTAAAATTAAAGGCAGTCCACTTTTACATTATTCTGAGTTATTTAATGTTTTAAAGAATGTTTCGGAGCACTTCGATAGTTACAAACGATTGATGCGGTCACTAGCCGGTGTGAGTTTTTAAATGAATTTTTAAGTTTGACTTATGCACACATTTATAGTTACAAAGGTCACAAGCGTACGGTTTTTCGCCGGTGTGAGTTTTTAAATGCATCACTAAATTGAATTTTTGTGAACATTTATAGTCACAAATTTCACAGGTAAATGGTTTTTCACCGGTGTGAGTTCGTAAATGCAATTGTAAACTTGACTTATAAGCACATTTAAAGTCACAAATATCACATGCAAAGGGCTTCTCGCCAGTGTGAGTTTTCAAATGAATTTTTAAATTTCCCTTTAGTGCAGATTTATAGTCACAAATATCACATGCGAACGGCTTCTCGCCGGTGTGAGTTTTTAAATGAATTTTCAAATTGGATTTATGTATGCACTTATAATCGCAATATTCGCATGCCAACGGTTCCTGGCCTGTATGAATTTTTAAATGTATGCTCATATCTCCTTTACGGAAACACTTGAATTCACAAATTTTACAATTTAACAATTTCTTACCCTGGTGAGTGTCTAAATGAGTTTTTAAATTTGCTTTGAGCGCACATTTGTAGCCGCATAATTCACAAGCAAAGGGTTTCTCATCGGCATGAATTTTTAAATGCATTTTTAATATCCATTTATCCCTGCATTCGTAACCACATAACCTGCAACTAACAGATCTGTTGCCGGTGTGATTTTTCAAATGAATTTTTAAATTCGATTTATACAAACATTTATAATCGCAAACTTTCCAAGCGAACAGTTTCTTTCCGGAATGAGTTTTCAAATGCACTTCTAAATTCGCATTACTTTTACATTTATAATCGCAAACTTCGCAAGCACACGGTATCTTCCCAGTGTGAATTTTTAAATGCATTTTTAAATTAGAATTACTTCTACATTTATAGTCGCAGAGCTCACAGGCATACGGCTTCTCTCCGGTATGCGTGGTTAAATGCAATAACAAATTGGATTTTTGTGCACACTTATAGTCACATAAATCGCAAGGAAACGGTTTTTCTCCAGTATGAGTTTTCAAATGCGATTTTAAATTTGATTTCTGAATACATTTATAGTCACAAAGGTCACATGCAAATGGTTTCTCGCCTGTGTGTGTTTTCAAATGCAGTTTCAAATGCGATCTTGTTGCACATTTGTAATCACACATTTCACATCCAAAGGGTTTTTCTCCCGTATGAATTTTCAAATGCATTTTAATACTTGATTTGAAAGCAGATTTGTAATCGCAAATTTCACATGCAAATGGCTTCTCGCCAGTATGAATTTTTAAATGGGCAGTTAAACTTGACTTATACACACATTTATAGTTACAAATTTCGCAAACGTACGGTTTCTCCTCCATGTGAATTCTTATATGCAATTTTAATGCATACTTATGTGCATTTTTATACGTACACATCGAGCACTCGTATAAACTTGAGCTGTCCGATTTCCTAACGGGTTTCTCATCTCTCTCTTCCTTGACATCAATTGAGTGATGCAAATCTTCCAAATTAAATTTTACATCTTCCAACTCTTCGATGTTGATTTCGTGACTGCAAACTTCACTAAAGTGAGCATCCCGAACTTGACTGATGTTTTCTGTCATTTTCAACTCCATCGAAGCCATATCTGGGGTAAGCTCCATTATGTAGTGGTCTGGATACTCACAACGAACTTCTTTTAATCTGAACACCGTAACTTTAAAATGGTCGCCGATTAAATGATTAAATTAACAAGCGACTGTCAATGAACTTCACAAACAAAACCGATTTCTGCGCAATCGCATTGCGCATGACGTTAGCGATGACAGTTAACCTAGAACATTTAAAATTAATAGCAAAATTTTTATAAAATTAGGTTATTATTGAATTTTAAATAATGAAAATTAATGAAAGGAATCAAAATAAGCAGGATAAAATCAATACTTTTAATCGAAATGGTAAAAACTCCCCAACTCAAGTGCAATAGGAGTCATGGGCGTAGGTACCTGTAGATATTAAGGGGTGCCAAAGTTTCTTGTTCAGGTTCACTCAAAGTCTTGAAAATTTTTCACACTAACACGTCAAAAAAACGATTTCTACTAAATCATACGGCTACCGGGTTTAAAGTATGCCGTCTCATTCAGCTGTTAATTACAGGTAACTGTAATTAACAACTTAAGTAACTGCTGAGGCGTGGACTAAGTAATGAAGAGAAAGCGTGTCCAAAAGACGTGGTTCAAATGGTGGGAATAAAAAAGCCTGTACAAAGAGGCGTGGCCTACAATTATAGACAAGAACGCAGATAAAAGGTAGCTTATTGCGGTGTTTCATTAGAAATATGGCATCTTTAAAAAACCTATTTATTTAAATCGAAAAATAAGAATTACATTGTGGTATTTCCTAAAGTGTTTAATAACCTAAAAATTTTAAGTAAAACACCGCAAACATTCAGCATTAAGTTAAAAGAGAGTGGCATTAGGTAGAGCATCGGAAAGTATGTCGATGGGGCGTGTCAAGGAGGTGTGGTCAATATTCAAATAAGGTTTTTATATCGAACTGACAGCTGTTAATCTGACATTTTTTAATTTTTATAGTTTATATTTTGATTTATCAAAATAATTAAAATTAGCTTGATCTGCTCTACGTTTTTGGGATTAAAAAGTGGTTATTTTATTTAAAAACTTGAAAAAGGCGTGGTTTAAATGATAAAAAAGAAGACATGTCCAAGGAGTCATGAGCAAAAATGAGGCAAAGGATAAAAACTGTTTTCCCGTTTTGAATAAAAAATAGATTACAGATGTGATGTACTATTTGGTGTGTAATAACAGTAACCAATAAGGGTACGATTAATTTAAGTAGGTATGGGGACAGTTAAATTTGGCAAAATTTTCGAGTGTATGGGAACATTTATTACCTGTAAAACCAACTCTAAAGTATGACGGTTTGCTTGTAACGTCATGGACCCATTTTAAGTAAAGAGGAGGAGTTTCAAAAAACATGGTTCAAATCGTGGAGGCGTGTCAAGAAGGCGTGGACAGCAAAAGTAAATGGATTTCACAGATTCACCGTATTGAACCTTTTTACGTTAGAAGGGGAAAAATCTTAAGAAAATACCATCAGCCTGTGCTGTTGGTAGTGTAGTGGTTTTACCCACTAAAACCTCTGCCCGTTGGTTAGAATTCCGCTCCTCGGCCATAAATTCTAAGCGAGGAAGCCCTGGAATGCTTCCTTGGATGTCGTCCTGTAGGACGAACACACCCGTAGTGCAATCATTCACTGCACCCGTTCAAGCTTCCTCCGGTAGCTGTCTATTTTCATCGCTTTGTGCCAGACCGGCGCGCCGTAGAGAACGGTAGAGTGCACCACTGATGCCAGCACTCTTCTCTTTGTGAATTTCGGCCCTCCCATGTTTGGCATCAGTTTTATTAGGGTTGTGGCTAGGTTTAGATCCTTTGCCGCCGTAGCTTCAACATGGGGCCAAAGCCCATCTTCTTATCTAACTGTAGATACTCTCAGCACCTTGACCGTTTTACCGATCTGGACGTCGTGACCCATAATGTTGAGACGGATCTTACATTTTCGCTTTCTGATTGCCAGCATGGCCGCCGTCTTCTTTGGGACTACCTGCAGGCCCCTGTTTTTAATCCATAAAACTTTCAATCCATAGATCGACGGCAAAGGCTATCAGTTTGACACCTTCGGGCAGGTCCATACGAAGTACCTACGATGCTTTGTCACATGCTTGACAAGATTGGTACAATTTTGTTGAAGAATCTCGTTAATCGCGCGTCCATCATCCCCCTTTTCCCTAACTCTTGTATGTTCACGGATTAGCTAAAATGCTGGGAAACTGGAAATCAGACCACTGTATCCACTAAATTGGGGTCTGGTGCTACACCAACAAAAAAGAGCGGCGAGCGCGGAGACAAGTAGAAACCTGCGAATCGAAGAAAATAATCTTTCTTTCTTTCTTTGCAGAAGTGTGTCAGAGAGCAATAATCTAACCCCGAAATTAGTAGTAACCGGAACCCGGTTCTGGGGGTATGGCAAAACAATTCGGGGAGCGTAAGGATAGATAAGTCAAATGGGCTGGCAATCAACACTACCTGGTGCCGACTAATTACTATTGCTATCTTGCAGGTACAAAAAGAACGATGGGAACCTTAGACCACGATCTTCGTGATTGTCCCAAATCCTAACGCACGTTAGAGAAGGAAGGGAACCTTAGACTGGTGGGTCTCTGCAACTGTCCTAATCTCTCTTCAAACCCATAATGAGTTTCTTACTGCTAATTCCTAGGATCGATCAGACTGTAAAAGAGTGATCGATCTCAGAACAACACTTGACCCACCTGTTCAAGTTACTATGAGAGTTCAAAGTGACTGGAGGTGGTTAGCCACCCCGCACTATTCAGAGCCACCCATACATTTCAGTAGGGCCGCGCCCTAACCGTACTCCCATAAGGACCATTTTTGCGTACGTCGGGTGAGAAAATCTCCCCCCCCACCAATGTGTGGAAAAAAGGGTCAGATTCTTACTTGACTAAAACCCCATTTCTTTGGACTAGATCCGGTTTTTACCAGGCATTTCTTCGGCCCGTTCCTGATGTCTACTTTGTTTCTAGTTCCTGTTGTCGTTGGAGCATTCTCTCGTGCTTTTCTTTATTCAACATAATCGTTCGGACTATGTTCTGGATTGTGGTCCAACGATTTTCACTGCTCAGCATCATCCGGATCAGGTTTTCACCTGGTAGTGCAAGTCAGATGACCTGAGCAGCCGCCTCACTCGTCTCTCTCCACTGCTCGCACACAAACAGCGTGTGGTGCAAGGTGTCCTCCGCCTCGCAGTGGAAGAAGTCACCGTTGTCTTTTTTCCCGTACTTAAAAAGGTGATTTCTAAAACATCCGTGGCCGCTCAGAATTTGGGCCAGATGAAAGCAGACTTCCGTGAGACCTGGTCGTTCAGGCCTCGATATCCTGAATGAGGTCGCGCGTCTACTGACTGAGCCCAGACCGGCTCCACTTTGCTTGCTACTCCCGAAAGAGTGCCATCTTTCCTCTTTGTTGCCTCCAGATGTGTGCCATCGTTCTTTGGCCAACAGTTCGATTGGAGGTACGCTGGCAATGACCAATACCGTCTCCTCTGACACCGTGCGGTACAGTCGCGCGACCCGTATAGCCAGCAACCGTTGTTGTCTTGCCAAGTGGTATCTGTAGCGTTCCACCTCTATGGCTTTGTGCCAGATTGGGGCCGCGTACAGCATGATAGAATCCACTACTGCCACTAGCACTCTTCTTTTGACCATTGACGGACCGCGTATGTTTGGCATCAGCCTGGACAATGCTGCCACCCCCCCCCGCTTTTGCCGCGACTCTTCTTGGTGTTCGTCAAAATTTAGGGACTTGTCTAGTGCCACTCCGACATATTTAATGGCCGCTGACGGTATGATCTCGACTCCATCCAGCCGTAAGGCTACATCCGCCTTCCAGACTGGATGGCCGCCTCTGTTTTTCCGGCACCAGAACAAATCTCCTGCCACGCATTCAGATGTTGATCTTCTCCAAGGTTGCATTTACGGTCTTCACCAGACTTTCCAGGTTGCGGTTTGTGGCCACCACCAACAGATCGTCGGCGAACCCTAACACTTTCACTCCCTCGCTTTGGGGCACACGGAGAACCGTCGTACATAATGTTCCATAGGGTCGGCCCGAAGCCCAATCCCTGCGGAACCCCACTGGTGACCTCCAGGGTTTCGCAAACCGATGCTTCCACGATTAGTAGCTCTCTGTCGCACAGATAA
Source organism: Lycocerus yunnanus (assembly GCA_036346125.1). Classification (NCBI taxonomy): domain Eukaryota; kingdom Metazoa; phylum Arthropoda; class Insecta; order Coleoptera; family Cantharidae; genus Lycocerus; species Lycocerus yunnanus. The sequence goes on along the minus strand of JARFIX010000178.1, from coordinate 181,212 downwards.
TCACCAAGTATTTTTCTACGATAGGGGGAGATTCCCCACCCGTCAAGTTCTTGCAGGATGCAGCTCTACCGCGCCGAGTTGAATGCGTTTTTAACATCCAACGCGACGACTGCGCAATATTTTTGATGGTACGCCACGTACCTTCCCTAGCCTTCGTGGCGATTTTCATCACTCTTTGAAGAGCGTAAATGGTCGATCGTCCCGCTTGGAAACCAAACTGCTGCGGAGAAAGATCCCCGGTTTTAACGAAAATAGCTTTATGCTTTGAATTAACCTCTTGATATCTTAAGCTAACCTCCAAAATAACCCACAGAAAAAATAAATCACAAGTTAATAGGTTATCTAGATATCTGGGGAAAACCGCCCGACGACGAGTTTCGAGGGAATTGTAGTGAGAACAGTTTCTCGCGCATTCGGCGCCCGAGGACGAAGTCCGAGGGCGACGACAGGATTTGGCGCCAAAGGACGAAGTCCGAGCGCGGAAACTGTGCGTACGAAAATTCACGATGACTCGGAGGAGGTTGGCTTGAGCGGTAACTGACAGACGAGAAATCCTTCCGAAGGCGCGGCAGAGTTCCGTCGCGTCTCGATGGAAGCCCAGAGATAGCTAGATGGATGACGCTCGTAGGTCAACCCTCTCGGAAGCCTGGCCGCAAAATTGAAATTGTCCGTAATAATTCGCGGTCGGTCGCTTTCCGGCGCCGAGAGGACGTCTTAGCCCCCGGTCGGATGGCGATCGGCGCGGATTTATAGCGTTCGGGCTAGATTCGACCCGAGGGGACGTAAAAGTCCCCGGTCGTTCCTGGTCCGACGGGATTAAGTGCCTGTACAGGTCCGGAAATCCCATGCGATAGTTATCCCTCGCGGGTGCGAGATAAAATGCGGAAAATAGGTGGTGGTGCATGAACAAATCCTCCGGATTTGATTTAGGCCTGAGAGGACGTAAAAGTCCCCGGTCTGAGCTTACCCGAGAGGATTAAAATACCGCGCCGAAGGCGCGGTAACTTAAATAAAAGGTTTTTTGTCGTCGCCCGTCGTCGACGTCCGATTGCTTGGGGATTCGTCTTGTCGAAAGGCGAGACCCCGTTAAAACGCAAGGACGCACACGGCTCGGCGAACTACCTATATGTTAAAGATCGCGATAGTTATCCCCCGCGGGCGAGAGATAAAATGCGCGATAGGGTTCGGAAGGTTTCTCGACCCGTGCGGACGTAAAATTCCCCGGTCGTAATTACCGGTCAGGAAATCCTTGGCAAAACACCTCTGTGTATTGTACGCGATAGTTATCCCCGCGTGCGTGAGATAAAATGCGCGATAGGATCCGGAAGGTTTCTCGACCCGTGCGGACGTTAAAATCCCCAGTCCGAGCTTACCCGAGAGGATTAAATACCGCGCCAGAGGCGCGGTATTATACGCAGATTGGGTTTTGGCAGGCCCCTAAAGCAGTACCGTAAATTAGACGCAATAGTTATCCCCTGCGGGCGTGAGATAAAATGCGCGATTTATGTGATGCAGGGGCCAGGACTAACGCCACGGTTTAGACTTGGTCTGAGAGGACGTGAAAATCCCCGGTCGAATCTTCTCCGGGTGTTACTTCCTCCAACACTTTTGCTCCGGGCAACATTCGGGAGGTTTCTTGACCCGTGCGGACGTAAAATTCCCCGGTCAAATCTTCTCCAAATGCTACTTCCCCCAACATTTTGCCCCGGTCAACAGCCCATAGGTGATAACAGTTTCCCGCGTAAGTGAAAACAGTTTCCCGCTGAAGTGGAAACAGTTTCCCGCGGAAATGAAACAGTTTTCCGCCAAAAATGGGCCCAAATTCGAGGCTTGGAAATTGGGTGAGTGTCCGGTGGCAAAAAGGGGTAATTTGCTTTGTCTTCGATTTGTTCGGAGGTCAGTTACCCGTGGGGCTTCCTGTTGCTGGTAGTCGTCACGTAGTGCGGGATAGTCGAACGAGGTACACTAGTAATACCGCTGTTTTTATTAACAGTGTTTTAAAATATTAATTTAAATACCTAATTATTATCACAATTAAACTTATGTGAATTTAAAATTACTGTAAGTACAATTTTATGTAATATTAACAAAAGATTAATAATATCGATTATTCGTTTTTATTCCTTTGTTTGAGGAAGCCATATTGATTTTTTGTTAGCGTCGCGCGTCGGTGGGTTTGAAATGGCTTTGTCTATGTTTGTTTTATGTTTTAAAATGGCTTGGTGTTTCTTGATTTGTCTAAATTGTGGATTTGCATTAATTTAATTTTTTTTGAATCGGGTTTTCATGTTATTTATGATTACTCATTGTTTGCTACGCTTGGTTGGTTGGTACTTGATCGCAGGCGTTTGTTTTTTATATAGGTAATTTATCTTTTGTGTTTCATTTGTAATTTTTGGGTTTGGTTATTTATATTTTGTGATTTTTTTATGCTGTTTTATGGCGTTGAGTCTTGGACATTAACGGAAGCAATGACTAAAAAACTGGAGGTTTTCGAAATGTGAGATATTACGTCATTTTAATATGTATTCTATCACCCGTCCGTGTGCTGTAAGTGGGTCGACAGTAACTAGCGGAAGAGATCTACCAGTCGCCTCCTGAGTTCCGTCGGATCAACATCCATGCTTTGCCGATTTGGACCGTTTTTATAAGGGATATTTTTAATAAGTAAAGCGCTTGTCAAAACGGTGCGGAGCGGAGCGAAGGCTGCGGATGGTCTTATCGTAATCTATCGCACAAAAATTCAGCAAATTTTGACAAATTTTATCAATTTTTTTTTAAATTTTTAAAAAATATAACTGTTATTTTTAAAAAAATTTGACAAATTTTATCGATATTTTTCATATTTTTAACGAACTTGACAGATTTTTTTTCATATTTTTAAAAAAAATTTGCCCAAATTTATCGATTTTTTTTTCCAAATTTTTTGTTTTGCTTTCCTCAAGATCTTCCTATTTCATATTTTGTTGCTTATATTTTTTTATATTTTAACTTAAATTTGAAAAAAAATCCATCTTTTACTAAAAATACCAGCTGACCTACTTACTTTAAGTACCGGTACTTAAAAAATAGTACCAACTTAAAAAAAAACTTTAATATCCCCACCAGGTATACAATTAATCGTCAGAGAACGCTAGCATTTCGAACCGAACGTTACGTTTGCTGTTCATCGTATCCTATCGCTCCACAATTTAGCAATTTTTGACAAATTTTATCGATTTTTAAATTTTTAAAAATTTTATCGATATTTTCTTAAATTACTGACAAATTTTGTTGACTTTTTTCAAATTTTTGACCTATTTTAGTGATATTTTTCAAATTTTTACGATTTTTATCGTTTTTTTAATTCTTCAGGCAATTTATTGCTTTTTTCTAATTCTTTTAAAATCTTAAAATGTCTCATACCAACTCAAGTTGGAACGTATCTAGAGCATCGTTGAATGCGACACGCATTCGTGTGGCACCTCTGCCTTCAGCAGTTCAATGCTCCAACTCTTGTTACCCTTCCACACCTCTCAGCACTTCTAATCCTTCGGTCATTCCGCCTTCGTGCACTAAAATCGAAACTCCCATAAAACAATGGACTGTTCCCAGAACGTCCATGAATGGAACACGGATTCGTGTAGTACCTCTACCTTCAACTCAGGTGACCGCTTCCGCATCTTCGTTGCCAACCACTCAACTGCAAACTTCTTCGGACATGACGTCTTCGTGCACACGAAACGAAATGCCCTCTAAGGAATGGACTGTTCCCAGAACGTCCATGACTGGGTCAGAGATTCGAGTAGTACCTCTACCTTTAACGGTACCGCCCTCCGCATCTTCGTTGCCTACCACTAAACTTCAAACTTTTTCCGCTTCTTCGGACATGACGTCTTCGTGCACACGAAACGAAATGGTCACTAAGCAATGGACTGTTCCCAGATCGTCCATGAATGGGTCGCGAATTCGAGTAGTACCTCTACCTTCAACGGTACCAGCCTCCGCATCCTCGCGGCCAACCACTCAACTTCAAACATCTTCCGATTCTTCGGATATGACGTCTTCGTGCACACGAAACGAAATGTCCTCTAAGCAATGGACTGTTCCCAGAACGTCCATGACGGAAACACAGATTCGAGTAGTACCTCTGCCTTCAACGGTATCGGTCTCCGCATCTTCGTACCCAACCGCTGAACTCCAAACCTCTTCCGCTTCTTCGAGCAAGACGTCTTCGTGTACACAAAACGAAATGACTATAAAGCAATGGACCGTGCCGAGATCGGTCTTGAATGGAACACACGTTCGGGTAGTACCTCTACCTTCAGCGGTATCGGATGTTCCTGCATTAATACCAATGGAAACTGCCGAAGAATCGGATTTATCCGACGAACCCGTACTTCCAAAGGTTACTAACATGACCGGAACAGCAAATTTCAAATGCAAATTAAATCTAAAAGATATCAATTTACGTTTGGAGGGTTTGAAAACTTACGATAGAAGCCACTTCAATCGAATCATTTACAAGTTAAGAGAACCTAAGGCCACCATCCAAATTTTCCCTAACGGTAAAATTGTTTGTACGGGAGGTAAAACCGAAGAGTCGAGTAAAAGAGCTGTCTACATAATGGCAAAGCGATTGAAAAAGCTTGGCTACTCGATTCGCTTTTCACAGTTTAAAGTGCAAACTATAGCCGCAGCTTGCAACATCAGATTTAAATTATGTTTGGAATCTCTGTTTACGGAACTCGAAGGTCCAGGCTGCGAATATACATCGGAGATATGCTCCGCTTTGATATATCGCATGAATATTTATAACATTACTTTTATGATATATCACACGGGAAAATTATGGATGACCGGTGCCAAAAATGAAGACGATATAATAGAGGCATTTCACCTGCTTTATCCGTATCTTCTCAAACACAAGAAAAATTGAATGATAAAACAGACGAATTAGTTCTATAGAAAGTTACCGGTAATGTTCCGTGAGGAATTAGTGCCTTGGAGAGTACGTAAAGCCGTCGGTCCCCTAGATTGATCAATTGCCAAAAAACAGGGTCACCGGCACAGCTGAGATCAGCTTCTTGCTGCTACCTCAGATGCTGAACAAACAAGCTTAAAGAACTAATTCCTGTAGCATCGATACACTCCCAGTAGGGGTTTTGGGGCTACTAGGCCTCCAGTGCTATTAATAAATATTCTAGTTGGTTAGAACAAATTTTTTGAGTGTACCGCTAGAAAAAAAAAATAGGTCGCAGACCTAAGGTAAGAAGAAAAGATAAGAAGTATAAACATCATATTACTTCCATCTTTTTTCCCTACAAGTTGTGTGCATAACATCTGCACATGACTCCTCCTCGACGGTATCATCACCTTGACGTGGTGGGGAGGCTTGCGTGTCTTGATTGTCTTTCGACCACTTTGGCGAAGGACAGAGACCAGACTAAGAATGATACCCATTTCATATAAAATTCATGCCATCAGACTCCAGTAATATTGTCCAAATCACTGACCATACATCAAAAAGAAAATGGTCGTCCATCCGAACAAAGGGATGATACAATTACAAAAATTCATGTAATCGATTTGGATCATATTAAATAAAATTTGTACTTACACGAGTTTAAATGCAATAATTATAAATTCTAAATCTTTTTTACCTTTCGTACCAAAAAATATGAACCAGGAAGTATTCCCCTTGTTTATTACTAAAAATGCGCTCTCTAATAGCTATGCTCCGATGGTGTGCCCGGGTTAGAAATGAAAAACAGCACCAATAACTACATTGTAATTTATTCCTCCACTGTGTATATATAAATTCCACAATATGAGACAACACAAACACCAAACATTTAATATTAATAGCAGCGCCAAAATTTAAATTTGGATTAATTAAAAAAACAAACTTTTTTTTAAAATAATTTTGGAAATTTTTATAAATGCAAAAAAAGACAAACATAGTCGACTTGAATGGTATGATATACTTGTTAGATTTACACTAGCCTATCACCTCAACTATATTTTCTTTTCAATTTAATATTAAATGCAAATAAAATAGAAACCCAAGTCGAAGACTTGGATCCCAATGTTATATCGATCTTCGTTCCTTTCCCATGAAGATGGAAAAGTAACCTTCAGTTTAAAAAGTACAGTTTAAAATCAAAAGTACAGTTTAAAATTCATAAATAAAGGAGACATGCAAACGTAAAAATTAAAATCTTTCGGGTGTTGTTAAAATACGAAATACCTCCCAACAAGAAATTGTTACAACAAAACAAACTAACAAACACCTAAATTATAAAACAAATATCACTTTACTCAAAAGACATATTTCATTTTCCCATCACATGCCGAAATGTTCTTACGGCACTTAATTTACAGCGGTGGAACCTTATCCTTCCCAGTGTGAATTCGTAAATGTTTTCTCAAATATCCTTTTTCAGAGCATTTTTAATCGCAAATTGTTCACTCAATCGGCTTCTCGCTAGTGTGAGTGAGTAAATGATTTTCAAAGTTTGCTGACGAGAACATTTAAATGGCATATTTTACACTCAAATGGTTTCTCGCCGGTATGAGTTCGTAAATGACATTTCAATTGTCCTTTATGAGAACTTTTATAATCGCAAAAGTTACACCCATATGGCTTCTCACCGGTATGGGTTCGTACATGTCTTTTCAATTGTCCATTTTGAGAGCTCTTATAATCGCAAATATTACACTGGAACGGTTTCTCGCCTGTATGAGTTCGCAAATGCCTTTCTAAATTTCCCCGCTGAGAAGATTTATAATCGCAAAAGCTACATTCAAGCGGCTTCTCACCAGTATGAGTGAGCAAATGACCTTGCAAATTTAGCTTATGAGAACATTTAAAGTCACAAATGTTGCACTCGTACGGTTTCTCACCTGTATGAGTTCGCAAGTGCCTTTTTAAATTTCCCGCTGAGAACATTTATAATCGCAAAAGCTACATTCGAGCGGCTTCTCGCCAGTATGAGTCTGAACATGAAATTTCAAATGCCCTTTTGAGAACATTTATAATCACAAAATTTACACTCGAACGGTTTCTCGCCAGTATGGGCCAGAACGTGAATTTTCAAACTTTGCTTATGAGAACATTTAAAGTCGCAAATACTACACGCAAACGGTTTCTCACCGGTATGAATTCGCAAATGTCTTTTCAAGTATCCTTTTTTGACCTGACTTATAATCGCAAATGTTACACTCAAACGGCTTCTCACCGTTATGAACTTTTGCATGCTCTTGAAGTTTCGACTTATGAGTAAATATGATTTCACATACCCGACATGGAAATTGTTTGCAATTTTGTGTTTCCGAGTCTTCGATAACCAAAGTCTCCTCTTTAATGTCGATGGAATGATGTAAGTCTTCCAATTTTACATTCACGTCTTTCACCTCTTCGATTTTAATTTCTTCCCTGGCATCATTTTTCAATTCTTCTAAAAATACCCCTTTGGTAATTAAAGCATTATCTTTAACGTCCACGAAATTATGCAAATTTTCCAATTCTATGTATTCCGATTTAATTTCCACGCAGGCATTTTCTAATAATTCTTTCGAACACATCACCTGCTTATTCATGTTTATGGATGAGATTTAGTAATTGTGCTTCACTATCAGGCTCACAGTGCGGCATTGATTTACCATCGTCGACTTGCTTAATAATAATGATGCCACAATAAACTGACAGCCATTATCATTAGCAGGTGCCTACCTTACCTCCAACGGCAAAATAAGCAACAAGCTGTACTGTCACTTTTTTAGGTTATACTACTTTCTGTTGTTAACACTACACATTTTGTTTAGGCATTTCTGCTAAATGAAGTTGGTAGCCTTTCCATTATGGTTCGGTTGGGGTTATGGTACGGTCGTATTAAAACTTATTATAAATAAATGTAATCAAATTGCCAGTTTTTAGATCAATTATGTATAGTAAGATGGTATTTTCACAAGATTTAGCAATCGCAAGCAAAGGAATTAAAACAGAAGAAATTGAAAACCTAGAAGCCCTGCATCATTCTATTGATATTAAAGATGAGACTTCAAATAACCAATCTGAGGTGGTATTTTCAGAAGAAATGGAAAATTGTAGTAAGGAAATAAAAATGGAAGAGATGGAGGACATCGACATGAAGCTGGAAGAGTTGCATCATTCCATCGAGATTAAAGAAGAGACTTCGAATAACAAATCTCAGTTGGATCGAGATTTCGAAATGCAAATACGTGAACAATGTGGGGTATGTAGTGCGACATTTGTCAATAAATTAAAACTTCGGAAGCATGTAAAGATTCATACCAACGAGAAACGGTTTGCGTGTACACTTTGTGATTACAAATCTGATCGAAAATCACATTTCATGGAACATTTCCTTGTTCATACCGGTGAGAAACCGTTTGAATGTACAATTTGCGATTATAAATGTACCCGTAAACAACGTCTAAAAGCTCATTTACTAACTCATTCCGATGAGAAACCGTTCGGATGTACCATTTGCGATTATAGATGTTCTCGAAAAGACTCTTTAAACGATCATTTACGAAAGCACACCTTAAACCTGTATCAGTGTATAATTTGTGATTATAAATGTTCCTATAAACAAAGCTTAAGTATTCATTTACGCACTCACTCCGGCGAGAAACCATTTCAATGTGCAGTTTGCAACTTCAAATCTAACTACAAGCAAACTTTGAAAAATCATTTACTAACTCACAACGAGAGGCCGTTCCAGTGTAAAATTTGTAAAACTAAATATTCCCAAAAAAAACATTTGAAAGATCATTTATCTACTCACACCGACATGGAACTATTCGAGTGTTCAATCTGCGATTATAAAAGTTTTCGAAAAGATTTAATGAAAGTTCATTTGCGTATTCATTCCGGCGTGAAACCGTTTGAGTGTACAATGTGTGATTATAAATCCGCTCGAAAAGACGCTTGGCGAGGGCATTTACGTACTCATACCGGCGCGAAACCGTTTAATTGTAAATTTTGCAATTATAAATTTACTCAAAATGTACATTTGAAAAAGCATTTACAAACTCATGCTCATACCCAAGTTTAGAGCATAAGTAAGTTCACATGAAGTCTGTTTTGATCCACAGTTGAAGATATGGGATACCAGCAGTAGTTGTCTTTTGTCATCCTACCACACCCTTTTTAGGTCCTACGAGCTTGAATCAGTCTGGAAGAAACAAAATTTTCCGTGCTGTGATTGATATTCCACATCTTCTAGTGGCGCTCAAAAAAAAACGTTCGACTTGCCCTTACGAAAGACTTTTGTCATTTTCATTTCTTTCCGACTACAGAATCCCGTCCGATGAAGGAAGAGTAGGTTTTAAGAACGAATATGGAAAAATTTGGAAATGACGAGTTTTTCTTTTTAAAGTTGCTTACGGAAACAGACTTCATTACAAAAGTAATTTGATATTGAATATTAATAAAATAATTTTCTACCGATATGTAGTTTTATTGTTGTAACTTTAGCTTTCACATTTTCAAATTGAAAGTAAAATCCGGTTAATTTAAATTTAGTGCGTTTTTCAAACTTAGACAGGTTACGCCATCTGGGTACGGTGGGATGTAATGATTTTCGCATTTAATTTTGTAATTTTGAATTTTTTCCGTAATAAACGGATATAAATACGCAATAATTTATTTCTGTAATTTATACCTGTAATTTTTGAATATAATTGCGACAAAAACTGCGTAATTTCTAATTTATTTCCGTAATACCGAAAATAATTGTGTAATTTAAAATTTATATTCATAATAATAACAACGTAATTTCGGATTAATTTTGTTAATTTCGTATTTGTTTCTGTAATTTTGGATTTAATTTTGTAATTTCTAAATATAAATGCTTAATTTTAGATGAATTTTCAAAATTACGAGAAAAAATGCAAAATGTCAGATTTATTTTCGGTTTTGTTATATCGGATCTTTTCCTGTAATTTCAAATTTATTTCCATAATTTCCGGATATAAATGCGTAATTTCGTGTTTATTTCTGTAATTTTAGATTTTTCCGTAATTGCAGATACAAATACACAATTTTGGATATATTTAAGTAATTTTGTCTTTTTCCTGTAATTTCTGATTTATATCAATAATTGCGGATTTATTACCGTAATTACGGATTGTATTGTATTGTATTGTACTTAGGGGTCGATTGGCTATGTGTGCCTTACAGAACTGCGACCAGTTTTGATCTTTTGTTCATAACCCTTCTAATTGGCTTTTAGGAATTCAATCTTGCTAGCAAAACAAAGAATGGTCCTAAGAGGCTTGCTTTTCACCTCCTTGGTGTCAGTTGTGTTTGTCCCAAATATTTTTGCCTAAGTCTAGTTAGTGCAGTGCAAGTGCAAAGAATGTGCTCGGCCGATTCAATTTCCGATTCACAGAGTCTGCATTCATTATTTTCTTCAAAACCCATTTTTTTGAGGTGATATCTCACCTGGCAATGGCCAGTGAGCAGCCCCGTAATGAGTCTAATTTCGTTCTTTGATAAGAGAAGAAGCTTTTTAGCTTCTTCAGTCGAGTACTCTATGAATTTCTTCGCCTGTCTCTGTCCTGGTGCATTATGCCAGAGGATATTTTTGCTCTCTGCCTCCCACCTCTGGACCGCCTCCCCCCTATGTGCTTTGGATAGCCCACAGAAGGGTTCGGGCCCAATAGGGGTAGCATTTGAGCCCAGTCTGGCTAGCTCGTCAGCCATCTCTTTTCCCCTCAATTCCTTCATGCCCTGGCACCCAGCGGAGGGCAATTTTATTGCCCCTTGCCAGTTTTTTGAGGGATTGTCTGCATTCCCAGGTGGACAGGGACTCGAAGCTATTGGCTTCTAGTGCCTTTATCGCAGCTTGGCTGTCAGACATTATGTTTATTTGCTTTCCCTTTACCTTTCTTTGCAGGCACTCATGGGCACATAATGCAATTGCAAGTATTTCAGCTTGCATGATTGTTGGGTAGGTACCTAAGGCTATGGATGCCTCATATCTTGGGCCATATATGCCTATGCCTGTTCCCCATTCAGTTTTTGATCCATCTGTGTACCAGTTGGAGGATTTTGTGTCCGTTTGTATTGTTTGACTTTTCGCCGTAGCTCGGTCCTGAATAACAACTTCGTACGGCGTCTCAAAGTCAAAGGTTTTTGGAATTATGTCCCAAGGTTTTTCAAGTAGATCTGGCTTTAAATAGTCCAGTATCTTTAGGTGACCTGTTCTGTCTCCCGGTTTGAATTTCCTATTTTGGGTGATTTTATGGCGGTTTGTAGGCTTCTCTCTTCACCCGTAGGTGAAGAGGTGACAGATCTAAGAGTGCCTCTATAGCCGCGGTTGGGGTTGTGCACATAGCCCTGTAATACCCAGACACACTAATCTTTGCAGCTTCTGTAATCTGCTTTGTGTCGTTATTTCTTTGGGTTTTTTGTCCACCATACGAGTGATGCGTATGTGACAATGGGTCTTATTATTGATGTATATGACCAATGGATCATTTTTGGTCTTAGTCCCCAGTTCCTTCCAAAAGTTTGCGACAGGCCCAGAAGGCTCCCGTTGCTTTGGAAAGAGTTTTGTCCACATGAGGTTTCCATGTGAGTTTGGCATCCAGGGTTACCCCAGATACTTCACTTCTCCGGAAAAGGTATCAATGAACCCCAAAGCTGCGGCGCTTTAAGGTTTATTTTCTACGCTTAGTAAAAGGAACTATGATGGTTTTGAAGGATTCACTGTGAGCTCTTCCTTTACGCACCATTCTTTTATCTTGTTTAGGCAGTTTGCATTAGGTTTGATATTATGCCTTCATGCTTGCCCTAATTGTAACGACAATGTCATCTGCATACCCCAATACGCAGAATCCATCATCAGTTAATTTCTTCAGTAGGTCGTCCACTACGATGGACCACAAGAGTGGTGACAACACCCGCCCTGTGGGCATCCCTCGCCGTGGCCATCGAGATTTCCTCCTCCTAGTGAGGCCGTTACTATGCGGCTTTTAGCATTGATTCTATCCAGATTATCGTGGGTAGCTCAATGCCATGTCTCGCAGCAGCGTTCTTTATAGACTTATTTGAGGTGTTATCAAAGGCACCTCTATGTCTATAAATATTCCTGCAACGATTTCTTTTTCTGCAAGAGATTTTTCAATTCCTCTTACAAGGTGGTGAAGTGCATCCACCGTACCTTTGCCTGGTTGATAGGCAAATTGCTTAGTATGAAGCGGCGTCCTTTTAAGCGATTCGCCTCTAATATAATTATCTATAATTTTCTCCATTGACTTAAGGAGAAAGGAGGATAAGCTTATCGGGCGATATGATTTGGCCTCTTCGGGAGGCCTCCTGCCCGATTTTGGTATGAATACCACTTTCACTTTTCTCCATGATGTGGGTATATATCCCATTGAATAACTGGCTTTGAATATTGCCGTTATGCAAGGAGCGATCAAGTCTATGCCTTTTTGAAGTAGGGCCGGAAAGATTCCATCCCATCCAGGTGACTTGTAGGGCTGAAAACTACTAATAGCCCATTTTACTTTCTCTAAAGTAAAGATTTTTCCTGCTAACCTTCTGCTATCCCTGCTGGAATGTGATCCAGGGGACATTTCGTGCGTTAGGTTTGTTGTCGCTATCATCGTAGATCCCGGAAAGTGTGTTTTTAGTAACACATTTAAACTTTCCCCGATACTTTTCGGTGTAAGCACCATTGGGCTGTTTTATGAGTCCAATGGTATTTGAGTGATCTTTAGATTTTGAATTTATTACCGCAATTTCGTATTTTTCTGTAATATCGGATTTATTTCTGTAATTTCTGGATATAAATGATCAATTTTGATTTAAGATTATAATTTTAAATTTAAGATTTTGCTCCGCAATTACGGATATAAATGTGGAATTTCAAATTTATATCCATAATAATAATTAAATAATTTCGGATATTTCGTAATTTCTTATTTTTATTGTAATTTATGAATATACTACTGAAATAAGTGCGTAATTACAGGCTTATTTATGTAAATTCGTATTTATTCAGGTAATTTAGGATTCTTTCCTTAATTTCGGTGGGGACGGTAAGAAACCCGTCATCCGATTTTGACCATTTTAAAGTGGATTATGAAAGATGATGGTCTAATTAACGCATAAAAAAATAAAATTTGCGGATTATTCACACAATTTTGACAAAAACGGCTTTAAAATTTATTAACAATGCAAATTACTCATTGGCTCTTTTGAACTGTAACCCGCCCCCAAAGTTGAAAGAGGATGTGGCGACAGTAAATATACCAGAATCTCGGTTTTCACGACAAATTATGATAGATAATGGTGTAATTAGCTAATAAAAAGAATTAAATTTGTGATCGGACAACAAATTTCCGAAAAAAAATCACTTTTTGTGTGAATTCGTTTCTGAGGTGGTTGCACTGTCAAAACCTATTCTCCGCACCCCTACGCGACCCTCCGGGTCGCTCCGAAACTCGAACGGTTTTGACACGTGCTAAACTCATTAAAAACATCCCTTAAGCGGCTCCAACTCGAAAATTTTGAAAGTTGACGCGACGGATCTCAGAGAGCGACTGGTATCACCCCACCACTAGTCACTGTCGACCCAGGCACAGCACACGTACCGTCTACAGAATGACCGCCATATTGGAAATATTACTACACAAAATACACTTACATGTATTTCTTATGGGAAAATTGCAATTTTCAAAATTAAATTGTGGCCTTATTACAAGTCCGACAACTTTCATCCTCACCTTAAAAGATTCGTATTTTTATGCTCTTTCGTTTGGTTGAACCATTTTTATAGGGAAAAGTGTATTTTCGAAGACGGGTTTCTTACCTCGACCCTTTCGGGTTTATATCCGTAATTACGTAATTGTTTCTATAATTTGGGATTTATATCTGTAATTTCTGAATATAAATGTGTAATTTCAGATTTACTTCCGTAATTTTCCTGAATATATGTATATTCATAATATTAATGTAATTTCTTATAAATTACGAAAATAAGTGTGTAATTTTAAATTTGTTTTTAAATGCGTAATTTCGTCTTTTTTCTGTAATTTCTGATTTACATTAGTAATTTCTGAATATAAATGTGTAATTTCAGGTTAACTTTTCAAAATTACTAAAATAAGTGCATAATTTCAGCTTTATTTTCGTAATTTAAGATTTATTTCCGTAATTTTGGATTTTTTCCTGTAATTTTTGACTTTTTCCTATAATTTTGTATTTATTTCTGGATGGAAATTCGTAAGTTTGGATTAATTTCTATAATTACGGGAAAAAGTGCCTAATTTCAAATTTATTTTTGAAATTTTGAATTTTTTCCTGTAATTTCGGACTTATTTCCATATTTTCAGGATATAAATTCGTAATTTTGGCTTTATTTCCGTAATTTTGGATTTATTTCCGTAATTTCGGATTTGTTTCTGTAATTTTGGATTTATTTCTGTAATTTCTGAATATAAATGCGTAATTAAAGATTAATTTCTAAAATTCCGCAAAAAAAGTTCGTAATTACAGATTTCTTTCCGTAATTTCGTATTTATTTCTGTAATTTCTGAATGTAAACTCGTAAGTTTGGATTAATTTCCAAAATTCCGGGAAAACAGTGCGTAATTTAGCGCTAAAGTAGCGCTAAAGCGCTCAACCCAATGGTTCACCCTTTGCGGACATAAGGGTAACAAATTAAATTGAGGGATAATTATTACACTTTTTTACATCGACGATTAATTATTTCTAATTTCAACGGCCTGCTTATGCCGAGCAATCGTATTCTTAATTACTTCGAGCGAGTCGTCATTTGTAAAGATCTGCGTTTAGTTTTATTGGGATTGAAACGCAATAAGCACAAGTTAGTGCTTCGTAACTGTTACTCCTGAGTGCTTCGACCGCTTCTGCTACTGTTTGGAGTGTTTTTCCGTTCAACCCTTCGAGTGTCATCTTCCTCCGTCCAGACGCGACATCATCATCCGAAGGCTCCAATCCAGTGAATGGGGAAACCCAGTGAAGATAATTAAGAAGATAATTTTTAAATTATCCCCAGCTTCCATGACAAATAAACATTGTTGTTTTCTAACTCTGAGTTTGATTTACTCATTAATTTCAAAAGTAGCGTAAGAACAACGTAAGCGCTTCGAATCTAGACTCCTGGCTTCCGCTAATATCAAGCTGGTTGAAAACGAAGATCAAGGGCAAACACGTTTAAATAAATTTATGTTTTTGTGGGCGAAGGTAATTATTAAATAACCCCAAGCTCCCATTTCGCCATAATTTTTAGATATAAAAGTTGTAATTTTGTATTTATTTCTGTAATTTTGAATTTTTTCCGTAATTTTTTTCTGTAAATTTAGATTTATTTTGGTAATTTCTGAATATAAATGCGTAATTTCAGATTAATGCCTAAAATTTTGGGAAAAAAGTTCAAAAATTACAGATTTATGTTTGTAATTTTTAATGTTTTCCTGTAATTTTTGACTTTTTCCTGTAATTTCGACTTTATTTTCATAAATTCCGGATATAAATGCGTAATTTTGGATTTATTTTTGCAATGTCGTATCCGATAATTTTTCCTGTAATTTCTGTTTTATTTCTGTAATTTTTGAATATAATTGTGTAATTTTGTATTAATTTCCAAAATTACGGACTAAAAGTGCATAATTTCAGATTTATTTATGTAATTACAAAAATAAATGCGTAATTTGGGATTTGTTTTCATAATTTCGTATTTATTTCTGTAATTTCTGAATATAAATGAGTAATTTCAGATTGATTTTCAAAATTACGAACAAAAAGTGCGTAATTTCAGATTTATTTCCATAAATTCTTGTTTATTCTCGTAATTTCGGATTTATTATCGTATTTATTTTCGTAATTTCTAAATATAAATGCGTAATTTCAGATTATTTTCCAAAATTACGGAAAAAGTGCGTAATTTCAAATTTATTTCCGTAATTTCGTATTTTACTTTATCATATGTAATACGAGAAAGTATTGTTTTCGTGCAGAAAAAAAATTGAGATTTTGATGGATTTACACTTTTTGAGGTCCCCTGAGTAAAATAAGACGATTTCCAAAAAATGTCTGTGTGTGTGTGTGTGTATCTGTGTGTGTGTGTGGTTAAATTTTGTGTGCGACCTACAGCAAAAACTAATAGGAATTTTGAAACAAAATTTTGGATTTTGTATCCTTATATTGAGACTTAGTGCTGATTACATTTTGGCTAAAATTGATTCACAGGAACTATTTTTTTAAATTTTTAAATTTTATTATTTAATATTAGTTTTAATTAATATTTAAAAAACTAATAGGAATTTCAAAACAAAAGTTAGGATTTAGCATACTTATGTCGAGATTTAAAACTGATTACATTTTAGTTAAAATTGTTTTATGAAAACTATTGTTTTTTATTTTTTAAGTTTTATTATTTAATATTAGTCTTTATTTAATATTTTAAAACTAACAGAATTTGTTACGGGACAATTTGGTTGTCGGCGCACACAGGTGTAACAAAGGGCCGAAAAGTGCCGTACTAAGCTCGCCGTGAGGGCGGGGTAACAAAATAAAGTAATTTTGATGTTGTGTGCGCCCAAAAAAAATAGACACGGGACGTCGAAATCGCGATAGTCTCGAAATAGGGAGATAAAGGGCGCCACTGGCACGATTCTATGGGTGTAGACGTTACGTAATTCCGTGCGCCAGACCGGAAGAACACCCTTAAAATTGAAATATTCACAGTCGTTATTCCGCTTTATCTTAGCAAAGCACAACTCATCTACGCAGCTTCACAAAGGACCTGTAAAATAAATCTTAACACAAACACAAGTTTGGGTAACAAAACAACGTATAATGTTTGACGAAACACAGCATAAAATACATATAATTCGGTACACAAAGATAACAACCAAACAAATAAATTGTAGCATTTACAATTTAGTAAAATTTCTAACTGGAGTGCACTCGATATGAATGTTTTTGACATTGAAATTGACGGTATAAAAGTTGATTCTTATAATTAAAATTTGCTAACTTAAATAAACATGACATAAATACTTGACATTTATTATTCTTTAGATTTAATGTTCAAACAAAAATGACGAAACAGATGAATTGACATAAACACTCGATGCACAATTGTCACACAATGAGATGGTTTAAATAACTAACCTTTAACATAGTGGGTCCTTAGCAGCGCAGACAGTTGGCTTTGCATAGATACGGATACGAAATTGGTGGTGAGACTTAACAGGGTCATCGACTTCTTACAATTTGTAGAGACGTCGGGTGATTTTTGTAACTTTGCTGGACACGGTGATGACGTGATTTTTCCCCTAATAGCGGGTTTGTTCCCAAACACGGAACGACACAGAACGATTTGGTGTGCAACAATAATTTTCCCCAAACACGGGTAAACAGGTGTATTATCATAATACACACGGTAATTCAACGAAAACGGTACTTAAGATTTGTTGGCACTCGTATCTTATCAATAACATGATTTCACCGGTCAACATTAACAAAACTAACTAACACATCAGTTGTCTCAAAAATTTACGAGGTTTTCTCGTTGGTGGTTGAAAGTCGACTCTGACATTTTTCGAAAGGAGGGATAGCATCAGCGCGCTTGGACCAATCGGATACAGCTATACTAGCAGCTGTGCTTGCAACTGCTACAAGCACGTTTCAACTTGAACGAAATTGTTGAAGGTTGTCTACAAAACGGCACGTGGGGTTGATAACGTTCAAATATGAACTCAAAACTTTCTTCACGGAATAAAAATTGAACGACCATGAAACTAACTGAATTAAACTGAAATTTTAAAACTTCTTAAGTTTTTAACGAAATTTTCATTAGGGGCACCGTGCATTACCCTAGGGAAATGAAATCACGTGACAAATTTTCAAAACCAAATTTGAGATTTCCTATTTTTATAGCTGGAGTTAAAGTTATTTAAATTTTGGTTAAAATTGAGTCATGTAAACTATTTTTTAATTTTTTTAAATATTATTATTTAATATTAGTTTTAATTAATATTTCGAAAAGTAATACAATTTCTAAACTAAATTTCGGTTTTCGCATATTTTAATCAATATTTATAACTGATTAAATTTTAGTTAAAATTTGTTTATAAAAACTATTGTTTTTATTATTTTAAATTTTATTATTTAATATTAGCCTTTATTTAATATTTTAAAACTAAAACGATTTTCAAAACTGAAGTTGATATTTGTTATGTTTATGGCAAGAATTGGAGCTGATTAAATTTTGGATAAAATTAGTTTATAGAAGAAATTTTTTAAATCTTTTATTTAACATTAGTTTTATTAAATATTTCAAAACTAATGAGAATTTCAAAACTAAAGTTGGTATTTTGTATTTTATATTTAGACTTAGAGCTGATTAGATTTTGGGTCACATTGGTTAATGGAAAATATTTTTTCTTTTTTTTATTTAAACTTATTTTTAATATTTAATAAAAGTATGATAAATTCATGGGCATGGCTACATCCAATTGTTTTTCTGTAAAATTGACAAATTACCAATATTCAAATAACAAATTTTAAAACAAAATACGATCATAAATCACCCAAAATATAGCTTATTTAAAATAGTTATTCATACCATAATTTAAAAACCAAATAGAAAAAATTAATTAACTATAATAATATACAAAATTAAACAAAGCATAAAAACAACCTTTTAAAATAAAATAAACTTAGCAAATCACTTAAGCTAACAAAAAAGAAATTGTCCATAAAATTACAAAAATTCATGTAATCGATTCGGATCATATTAAATAAAATTTGTACTTACACGAGTTTAAATGCAATAATTATAAATTCTAAATTTTTTTTTTTACCTTTCGTACCAAAAAATATGAACCAGGAAGTATTCCCCTTCTTTATTACTAAAAATGTGCTTTCTAACAACTATGCTCCGATGGTGTGCCCGGGTTAGAAATGAAAAACAGCACCAATAACTACATTAGCTTTGTTTCATCGAGCATAATTTGAACAGTTCTAGAACTACCGAGTTTTAATTCAGAATTTTTCAAAGCGCACGCGTGAGCAATAACAGTTTTGAACTAGTAGTCAAAAAATAATCGTGATGAAACGCTTTCGGTACAGTTATAATTTTTCGAGATTGCTCGGACTCGTTCGTGATTTAACGAATTATTTTATTAAAACCATAAATCCTAACCTAACTTGTTTACAAGCTGAAGCAACGGAATATCCAAAACAAAAAGCAATATTTACGTTGAAAAATGAGCGATACGGTAATAATTCCCCATTGATTAGTAAGAAGGGCTTAAGTCAGAAAACATAGTTTTGCGTAACACGCAATTTAGATTGAAATTCAATTGGAAATAAGGTAATTTTTATTGACTTAATACTTTGAGACCACTCTATATCTCATTAATGACAGGAATTACACTTAAGTCCTTAGTACAAATCGAAAGAACATACAAAATGTACTTAATTTCAATAGCTAACAAAATTTTCCAATTTTTGGCTTAAGCCCTTCTTACTAATCACCGGAGAATTTCTTCTTGTGCATTTTTTGAAAAATTTACTTATTCAAATACGATGCTAAAATTCGTACGAGTTCGTCTTCAGTCGAGATATTATGGGCGGTCACCTTTTCAAGAACTTAGTAGTTCTTGCTCACGAGCAAGTACTGATTTGAACCGTTCAGAACGACTCTAGAACTCCCAAGAAGGGTGATGAAACAACGGACTAGTAGTTCATAGAATTAGTAGTTCTTCTTTAACGTTTGATGAAACAGATTTTAGTTAAAGCGCATGCGTATAGCTCTAGAACTAACGAGAACTGCTTGATGAAACAAACCTATTGTAATTTATTCCTCCACTATGTATATATAAATTCCACAATATAAGACAACACAAACACCAAACATTTAATATTAATAGCAGCGCCAAAATTTGAATTTGGATTAATTAAAAAAACAAACTTTTTTTTAAAATAATTTTTGAAATTTTTATAAATGCAAAAAAAGACAAACATAGTCGACTTGAATGATATGATATACTTGTTAGATTTACACTAGCCTACCACCTCAACTATATTTTCTTTTCAATTTAATATTAAATGCAAATAAAATAGAAACCCAAGATGAAGACTTGGATAACCCAATGTTATAGCGATCTTCGTTCCTTTCCCATAAAGATGGAAAAGTAACCTAGTACAGTTTAAAATTCAAAATAAAGGGGACATGCAAACATAAAAATTAAAATCTTTCGGGTTTTGTTAAAAATACGAAATACCTTCCAAACACAAAAACAAACTAACCCAAACACCTAGAATTATAAAACAAATATCACTTTACTCAAAACACGTTTTTCATTTTCCTATCAGCTGCTGAAATTTTCACTTTCGGTACTTAATTTACAGCGGTGGAACCTTATTCTTCCCAGTGTGAATTCGTAAATGTTTTCTCAAATATCCTTTTTGAGAGCATTTATAATCGCAAATTGTACACTCAAACGGCTTCTCGCTAGTGTGAGTGAGTAAATGATTTTTCAAAGTTTGCTGATGAGAACATTTAAAATGGCAAATTTTACACTCAAATGGTTTCTCGCCGGTATGAGTTCGTAAATGACAGTTCAGTTGTTTTTTATGGGAACACTTATAATCACACATAATACACTGATATGGCTTCTCACCGGTATGAGTTCGTAAATGATATTTCAATTGTCCTTTATGAGAACTTTTATAAACGCAAAAGTTACACCCATACGGTTTCTCACCGGTATGGGTTCGTACATGACTTTTTAATTGTCCTTTTTGAGAGCACTTATAATCACAAATATTACACTGAAACGGTTTCTCGCCGGTATGAATTCGTGAATGCCGTTTCAAAGTTCGCTGACGAGAACATCTAAAATCGCAGGTTTTACACTCGTACGGCTTCTCGCCAGTATGAGTGAGTAAATGACCTTGCAAATTTAGCTTATGAGAACATTTAAAATCACAAATGTTGCACTCGTACGGTTTCTCACCTGTATGGGTTCGCAAGTGCCTTTTTAAATTTCCCCGCTGAGAACATTTATAATCGCAAAAGCTACATTCGAGCGGCTTCTCACCGGTATGAGTTCGCAAATGTCTTTTTAAGTGTCCTTTTTGACCTGACTTATAATCGCAAATGTTACACTCAAACGGCTTCTCGGTATGAACTTTTGCATGCTCTTGAAGTTTCGACTTATGAGTAAATATGATTTCACATACCCGACATGGAAATTGTTTGCAATTTTGTGTTTCCGAGTCTTCGATAACCAAAGTCTCCTCTTTAATGTCGATGGAATGATGTAAGTCTTCCAATTTTACATTCATGTCTTTCACCTCTTCGATTTTAATTTCTTCCCTGACATCATTTTTCAATTCTTCTAAAAATACCCCTTTGGTAATTAAAGCATTATCTTTAACGTCCACGAAATTATGCAAATTTTCCAATTCTATGTATTCCGATTTAATTTCCACGCAGGCATTTTCTAATAATTCTTTCGAACACATCACCTGCTTATTCATGTTTATGGATGAGATTTAGCAATTGTGTTTCACTATCAGGCTCACAGTGCGGCATTGATTTACCATCGTCGACTTGCTTAGTAATAATGACGCCACAATAAACTGACAGCCATTATCATTAGCAGATGCCTACCTTACCTCCAACGGCAAAATAAGCAACAAGCTGTACTGTCACTTTTTTAGGTTATACTACTTTCTGTTGTTAACACTATACATTTTGTTTAGGCATTTCTGCTAACTGAAGTTGGTAGTCTTTCCATTATGGTTCGGTTGAGGTTATGGTACGGTCGTATTAAAACTTATTATAAATAAATGTACTCAAATTGCCAATTTTTAGATCAATTATGTATAGTAAGATGGTATTTTCACAAGATTTAGCAATCGCAAGCAAAGGAATTAAAACAGAAGAAATTGAAAACCTAGAAGCCCTGCATCATTCTATTGATATTAAAGATGAGACTTCAAATAACCAATCTGAGGTGGTATTTTCAGAAGAAATGGAAAATTGTAGTAAGGAAATAAAAATGGAAGAGATGGAGGACATCGACATGAAGCTGGAAGAGTTGCATCATTCCATCGAGATTAAAGAAGAGACTTCGAATAACAAATCTCAGTTGGATCGAGATTTCGAAATGCAAATACGTGAACAATGTGGGGTATGTAGTGCGACATTTGTCAATAAATTAAAACTTCGGAAGCATGTAAAAATTCATACGAACGAGAAACGGTTTGCGTGTACACTTTGTGATTACAAATCTCATCGAAAATCACATTTTATGGAACATTTCCTTGTTCATACCGGTGAAAAACCGTTTGAATGTACAATTTGCGATTATAAATGTTCCCGTAAACAACGTTTAAAAGCTCATTTACTAACTCATTCCGATGAGAAACCGTTCGGATGTACCATTTGCGATTATAGATGTTCTCGAAAAGACTCTTTAAAAGATCATTTACGAAAGCACACCTTAAACCTGTATCAGTGTATAATTTGTGATTATAAATGTTCCTATAAACAAAGCTTTTTTAATTAATAACATTTATTCAATTCTAAGGGTAGTTACATCATTACATGTTAACAAATTTTTAACATTATCTATTATTAGGTGAAGCCCTTTGTTAGATATTTGAAATATGTACAGTAATTATAATTTTTATATTTGTATACATTATTTAGTGAACAGGATAAAAATTTCAAAAAAACCTGGTAATTTATTTTTAACAATAACTAAAAAACAAAGATGAAAAGACGACACATTTAAAAAGTATTTACAAACTATGTACAAAAGTCGTCGATCCTCCTCCCCAGACAAGAATCGAACGAGACCAACCCAGCTTTCAGCCGTAAAAGTCGTAATTTCGTAGCAAGATTGATCTTAAAAGTTTGCCTTTATGCTTTGAAATTAAATTGTCCAGATCGTAATCTCCAATTTTTCGAATAAGCTCGTTGTCGTGAAACGAGCAGCCTCTCAAAAATTTGTCGGTCGATTGTTTGATAAAATCACCGACGTATTCAAAATTGTTGTCTTCGTGCATGTGTCTGATGGTGGTATAACGGGGGTAATTGTTGACCACTTTTAAGAACTTATTAAGACAACGTTGTATGGCGATTAAATTGCTTTTAGCAGCACTCCCCCAAATAGTGCAGCCGTATGTCAGGACCGACCTGGCACATGTGCGGACCAGCAGGAGCTTTAACTCTTTTGGTAAGTATACGTCGTGCTTAATTAGTGGATAGAGCAGGTGTAGCACGTAGTTGGTCTTTTTGACTCGATCAGCTATGGTCTTTCTCCACGTAAGGCGTTGATCCAAGAGCAAGCCAAGATATTTAATATCTTTTTGCAGTTCGATTACAGTATCGTTGATTTTAATATCGACTGCAGGACGAATTCTGCTGCCCGTAAACATTATAGCTTCGGTCTTACTGACATTCAATTTAAGTTTCCAATCACTGAAAATTTACTAATCAACTCAAGATGCTCGTTGATGTTTTCGACGATAATTTCCTTGTTTAAACTCGAAGAATAAACGGCAGTGTCGTCGGCATACAAGGCAATATTTGTATGCTCGTGCATTGGTATGTCGTTGATGTAAATATTGAACAGTGTCGGTCCAAGAATTGAACCCTGCGGAACACCAGCAGGTATGCATTTTCGACTAGATCTAGCATTGCCAACTACTACGGCGAAGCTGCGGTCAGTTAAATAGCTCTGTACAATCCTTGTTAAGGAGGTAGGAAGATTCAAGTTCATCATTTTGGAAATTAAGCCTTCGTGCCAAACAGTATCGAAAGCCTTTTCCAAGTCCAGTAAGACCATCCCTGTATGGTGGTTTTTATTGGATTCCAACACAATATCCTCAACTACTCTGGCTAATTGATGGATTGTGCCGTGCCCCTTCTGAAACCCAAATTGTTCTTTAATTATTAAATTGTTACCTTGCAGATGATCGACAATTTCTTCTTGTATCAATTTTTCCAAGATTTTGCTCAAACAAGAAAGTAAACTGATTGGACGATAGTTTTTGGCTTCGCCCTTGTCCTTGTTTGGTTTTGGAATTGCCAATATTTTAGCCGTCCTCCATGCTGTAGGAAAGTAACACAGCTTCAGACAAGCCCTAAAAATATAAAAAAGTTGTACCACCCCCTTTTTGGGAAGATACTTTAGATGTTTGTTGGTGATACTATCTCCTCCTGGAGCCTTCTTGATTTTACGATCCTTGATAATTCGTTGTACTCTCTTAGGGGTGATATGAATGTTAAAATCAAGTGAATCGTTTGTACCTCGAAGCAGGTTTACGTTCGCTTTAACCTGTTCCTGTAAGGGAGAAATTGAATTAGTAGTCACCTGGTGTACCTCTTCAAAAATATTGGCAAAAACCTCGGCCTTTTCTTCCTCGGTGTAATAATTAATATTCGCATGACTAACGGTTGGCGTAGGCTCGTTTTTTCTTCTCAATGCGCTATACACTTTCCACAGGGAGTTGTCTTTAGTGGTGAGGTCTCTAGTTTTATTTAACCATTCTTGACGTCGAATGGTTTTAATTCGTAATTGAATTTCTTCCGTAAGCTGGTTCTTATCGACACGATAGCGCACGTCTCCAGTTTCCAACCACTTACGTCGAGCTTTATTACGTCGTCGTTTGAGATCATCAATTGCTTGATCGGCGACAAATTTGTTACGTATCTTTTTAGTTTTGGTGGTAACTTGATAAGCATCCGTAATTGCCGTGGTGAATTTAGCAATTTCACAGTCCACTTCTTGCACAGAATTGATGTTGGGAGTTATACGAATTCTGTTGGAACATTCTTGCCTGAATTCGCGCCAATTGGTATCGGAGATGACATAGTTAGGTGGAATGTACGAGGTAGGCAAGGTCATCAACACTGGCCAGTGATTCGAACTCAAATCATTTATTGCTGTAGGTTGCGTAAAATTGGTTATTCCCTTTACCAGAAAAAAATCGATGGTCGATTGTAATAACCCTGGTGGACTAAACGTAGGTGTAGGGGGTATAACAGCAAGTAGTTGTTTACATCGTTATGAGTTTTTAAGGTGTTACCGTTCCTATTCGGATACCGACAGTTCCATTGAGGGTGCTTGGAATTAAAATCCCCTCCGACTACTATCTTGTTGTATTTGTTGAAGATATTATCCAGCTCAACTGATGTTAAATTCGTCGATGGTGGAACATACATAGCCCCAACATAAAAGGACTCTTCAAATTGATTTTATAACCAAAAGTTCAGCTGTTACGTCGGGTTGCTCTGTCGATTCGTGCGGTAACCCTTTTTTAATAATGATGGCAACACCACCTGCTCGGTCGGTTAATCGATCTTTCCTAAAAACAAAATAATTTTTAAATTTTAAATTATCGTTTACCTTCAACCACGTTTCAGTAATAAGAGCAATATGCACATCGTTTTCTTCCAGGAAAAGTTCCAGATCTTCGGATTTGTTTACAACGCTGGTAGCGTTCCACGTCATAATATTAAGTATTTCGATGTTGTATTTATCCATCGAAAGCCTTCGTACATTTGATAAAAGCTGACATTCGTACAGCGCCATCTACAGTTGTTGCCATTACGCGATTTAACTCACGTACAGCGTTTAACATTTTATCAATGTCGCACATTGATTCAAGTTTTTTAAATTCGCTAAAAAGTGAATCTAAATTGTCAATGCCAGCGTGACTAACGTTTTCTGGTCTGACGCGATAAGCCGGATGTTGAGTAATCGGCCTTGGTTGATTACTAATTGACCTTTGTTGCAAAACTTGACTCATCGTAGGAGTTGTTGTTGGTGCAAAATTTTGAATTGGCCTACTTGGTCGAAGAGAAGGAAAATCCGCCTCACGAATTAAGTAAGCCTGTTGTTTGGCTGCTTTCGGTACTGGCTTAGCCGTCTTGTTGACCGCCTTCAAGTAAACGGAACAACCTCGAAAATCTCCCGTATGGGCTTCTCGACAATTTGCGCACTTGGGGTGGCATTTTCGGTGACTGTGCATTCGCTGAGAGATGATTTCCAGCACATTTCCTGCATGCGATTTTCAAATTGCAATTATTAGCTGCATGCCCAAACTGTTGGCACCTGTAGCATTGAGTAATCCCTTCTTGCTCGGTACTTTTCCCAATACACACGAATGTTACCAACACCCTGATTGACTGTATTTCAGTAAATGTTACGTCGTTTTCGAACGCAACTTTAAATTTGGGATAAAATTTATTGTCCTTATTTAGTAATTTTACACTAAAACTTTTGGATTTACCAATTTCAAAGCTTCGAGTACTTCAACTTCGGTGAGGCACTGAACGCCTTTTAAAACAGCTATCATTTTCTTGTCGTTACCCACACTGTAGGTATGAAATTGAGTGCCTTCTGAATAAATCTCGATTTTAATTGTATGTAATCCTCGATATCCTCGGTAATTATTTTAACTTATCCTAAATATTTTCAAGGGAAATTTTATTCACATATTCTTTGATGTCATTTGTGAATTTGACATGACTTTTGGTAATCCGAAACTACAATTGGTTTGGCTTAATTTTTCAGGTAACGAAGTTGCATTTGTGTCACAACGTCCTGTTCCATATTTTCTTGAGTATTGTTTAATAACTCGAATTGGGTTAATTACTCTTTCAACCTCATCCTTACTTTTGGTTTTTTTGCCTGATTGGTTTGGCAATTGTAATTTGTTGTTCTTTCCGGAGTAAGTGAACTGTTACCCGTTTAAGTTTTGCTTGCCCTTCATTTTGTCGGAGCAAATTTGTTTTCATAACCTACAATAAAATTAAAATTATATGCGCCGACTTAGCGCAATTTATAGAGATAATTTTTCGTTTCCCTCAATGATTATATCTTTTAATTTAATTTACTTTTAATTAACTAGATACAATAAATCAAAAATTGCACAATATTGCACAATTAAATTATTAATACTACGTCACACATAGTATCGCGCAGTAACAACACGACCGATCGCTATGAGCTCTCGGCGCCGAATGATAAACAACTTAGTATTATTATTCATCGAAGAAACCATTTCAATGTGCAGTTTGCAACTTCAAATCTATAAAGCAAACTTTGAAAATCATTTACTAACTCACAGCGAGAGGCCGTTCCAGTGTAAAATTTGTAAAACTAAATATTCCCAAAAAACATTTGAAAGATCATTTATCTACTCACACGACATGGAACATTCAGTGTTCAATCTGCGATTATAAAAGTTTTCGAAAGATTCAATGAAAGTTCATTTACGTATTCATTCCGGCGTGAAACCGTTTGAGTGTACAATGTGTGATTATAAATCCGCTCGAAAAGACTGTCACGTGATTTCATTTCCCAAGGGTAATGCACGGTGCCCCTGATCAAAATTCAATAAAATTTAGTTAAAAACTTAAGAAGTTTTAAAATTTCAGTTAGTTAATTTCATGATCGCTCAAGTTTTATTCCGTAGAAGGAAGTTTTGAGTTCATATTTGAACTCCTTTCCAGACAACCTTCAACAATTTTCGTTCAAGTTAAAACGTGCTTGTTACAGCTGCCCGCAGCTGCAACTTATCGCTGCTATCCGATTGGCCGAGCGCGCTAATGTTCTCCCTTCTCCCGAAATTATCGTCAGTCGGTCTTGGTCTTTCGACAAGTCACTCCGTGCTTCGGCACGCTAAATCAAATTTTACCATCTTTAGTTTTCGTTTAATAATTTAATACCGTTTCGTTTGTTTTGAGGCGACCAATGCTGGTTGTAGGTGTGCATCTGACCGGTGAACTAATTACCGTTTTTTTAAGCAAGTGCCAATTTATCGTATCGTATCGCATTTCCGTTGGAAAATATCGTGTGTGTGATGAGTCACACCTGTTAACCCGCAATTGGGGAATTTTGATGTTGAGCACTCTGCCATTTTGTCGTTTTCCATTTGGAAGAATCACCCTCAGGTTGGGGATACCGTTTCGTCACCGCGTCTAGAAAAGCACCCACACTAGAGCAATTCGACCTCAATATTTCGTCCAAGAAGTTGATGACCCTATTACGTCATCAACACTAATGTCGTATTCGTTATCTATGCAAGCCAACTGTCTACGCGGCTGAGGACCCAAGATGTCTAAGGTCAGTTATTTAAACCATATTGTGTGACAACTGTACATAGTGTACCTGTCAATTCATCAGTTTCGTCGTTTTGTTTGAACTTTAAAACTAAAATAATAATAAATGTCAAATGTTTATGTTCTGTCGATTTAAGTTAGAAAATTTTAACTGTAAGATCAAGCTTTTATACAGTCAATTTCAACGTCAAAAATATTACTCTTGAGTGCACTCCATTTAGGAATTAGTCTTCATTGTAAATGATACCATTTATTTTGTTTATTGTTATCTTTGTGTACCGAATTATTTGTAATTTATGTTGTGTTTCGTCAAATATAATTTGTTGCTATAGTTACCAAACTTGTGTCTGTGTTGACAATTCTTTTTCAGGTCCTTTTGTGAAGCTGCATAGATGAGTTGTGTTTTGCAGAGATAAAGCGGAAGTAACGGAAATAAGTATTTATTTCATTTTAAAGGTTTGTACCGATCTAGTGTGCGGTACATTATTTTCCTTCCATCTTAACCTAGGACTACACTAGTGGCGCCCTCTATTTTCAGTATCGAAAACCATCCCGATTTCGACCCTTCCGGCGCACGCAATTCAAAATTTATACTTTCTCGTTCAACCCAGACCTCACGGCGAGTTTAGTCGGCACTTTTAGGCTTTTGCTACGGGTGTGTGCGCCGAAGACGAATTTATCCGTAACAAGACGCTTGGCGAGGTCATTTACGTACTCATACTGGCGCGAAACCGTTCAATTGTAAATTTTGCAATTATAAATTTACTCAAAATGTACATTTGAAAAGCATTTACAAACTCATGGTCATACTCAAGTTTAGAGCATAAGTAAGTTCACATGAAGTCTGTTTTGATCCACAGTTGAAGATATGGGATGCCAACAGTAGTTGTCTTTTGTCATCCTACCACACCCTTTTTAGGTCCTACGAGCTTGAATCGATCTGGAAGAAACAAAATTTTCCGTGCTGTGATTGATATTCCACGGCTTCTAGTGGCGCTCAAAAAAGATGTTCGACTTACCCTTACGAAAGACTTCTGTCATTGTCATTTCTTTCCGACTACAGAATCCCCGTCCGATGAAGGAAGAGTAGGTTTTAAGAACAAATATGGTTCAAGGAATATAGAAAAATTTGGAAATGACGAGTTTTTCTTTTTAAAGTTGCTTACGGAAACAGACTTTATTACGAAAGTAATTTGATATTGAATATTAATAAAATACTTTTCTACCGATATGTAGTTTTATTGTTGTATCTTTAGCTTTCACATTTTTCAAATTGAAAGTAAAATCCGGTTAATTTAAATTTAGTGCGTTTTTCAAACTTAGACAGGTTACGCCATCTCGATACGGTGGGATGTAATGATTTGGTAATGATGAAATGGTTTGGTTCTCAACCGAGTCGGACGATTACAATTAACATTGCAAATTTAATAGTGTTTAAAATCAATTTACTACGATTTCGCAATAATTAATATTTAGAAATACTTATTATCGCAGTTATTCTTGTGTGAATAAATTTACTGTAAGTATATTTAAGTAATATTAACGAAAATCAATAACTTCGATTACTAAGGGATGATCCTTTGTTTAAAGAGTAGACATGTTGGTTTTCATGTATTATTTAGATAAGGTCATTTCAATTTTAGTGTAAGAGTCACCGATATGATATCTAGAATCTACAAGTTTTTAAAAATTTTATTTATCTGAGTACAGAATCCCAATCACAGAGAGGTTGAGGGAATTTTAATTACATGCTAAAGCAGATTATTAAAAAGAAGATTAATAAAAATCAGTAGTAATATTGTAGCATTTTCTCTTACAAATAGCAAACAAATAATGTATACTCATAGCAACGATTAACAATTGAAAATCATAACGTGATTATTATAAAATGACAAGTTGTTCTCATATGTACTTTCATACGAAACTTGCGATCAGAGCAATACCAAGAATAACAATTAAGTCGATAACGACACTGTTTTAATAAATTAATTAACAATTTTGCAGGTGAAGATTGAGATTTGTTTCTATCTCAGCAGTTTGTTCAAATTTCTGTGAGGTCGATTATCATAAAATATCCAAAACTTAACCGACTTGTGTTTTATTATTAGTGGGGTTATTTGGTGTTCAATTAAGATTCCGAAAGTTTAATTCAAACATAAAGCCATCTTCGTTTATTTTTTGTTTTGCTATTATGTTTAGTTAGTCAGAGACGCCACTGGGTGAGAAGATTTCACTAATTACGGATATTAATACATATTTTTGGATATATTTCAGTAATTTCGTCATTTTTTTTTCTGTAATTTCTGATTTATATGAGTAATTTCTGAATATAAATGCGTAATTTTAGGTTAATTGCCAAATTTAGGAAAATAAGTGCATAATTTCAGCTTTATTTCCGTAATTTCGAATTTGTTTCCGTAATTTCGTACTTGTTTCTGTAATTTTGGATTTATTTCTGTAATTTCTGAATATAAATGCGTAATTACAGATTAATTTCTAAAATTCCGGGAAAAAAGTTCGTAATTTCAGATTTATTTTCGTAATTTTTGATCTTTTCCTGTAATTTCGGATTTATTTCCATAATTTACGGATATAAATACGCAATAATTTATTTCTGTAATTTATATCTGTAATTTTTGAATATAATTGCGTAATTTTGGATTAATTTCAAAATTACGGACAAAAATTGCGTAATTTCTAATTTATTTCCGTAATACCGAAAATAAACGTGTAATTTAAAATTTATATTCATAATAATAACAACGTAATTTCGGATTAATTTTGTTAATTTCGTATTTGTTTCTGTAATTTTGGATTTATTTCTGTAATTTCTAAATATAAATGCTTAATTTTAGATGAATTTTCAAAATTACGAGAAAAAATGCAAAATGTCAGATTTATCGGTATATCGGATCTTTTCCTGTAATTTCCAATTTATTTCCATAATTTCCGGATATAAATGCGTAATTTCGTATTTATTTCTGTAATTTTAGATTTTTTCCGTAATTGCAGATACAAATACACAATTTTGGATATATTTCAGTAATTTTGTCTTTTTTCCTGTAATTTCTGATTTATATCAATAATTGCGGATTTATTACAGTAATTACGGATATAAATGAGTGATTTCGAATTTATTACCGCAATTTCGTATTTTTTCTGTAATATCGGATTTATTTCTGTAATTTCTGGATATAAATGATCAATTTTGATTTAAGATTATAATTTTAAATTTAAGATTTTGCTCCGCAATTACGGATATAAATGTGTAATTTCAAATTTATATCCATAATAATAATTAAGTAATTTCGGATATATTACCGTAATTTCTTATTTTTTTATTGTAATTTATGAATATACTACTGAAATAAGTGCGTAATTACAGGCTTATTTATGTAAATTCGTATTTATTCAGGTAATTTAGGATTTTTCCGTAATTTCGGGTTTATATCCGTAATTACGTAATTGTTTCTGTAATTTGGGATTTATATCTGTAATTTCTGAATATAAATGTGTAATTTCAGATTTACTTCCTTAATTTTCCTGATATAAATGCGTAATTACGAATATAAATGCGTAATTTCAAATTTATATCCATAGTAATAATTGAGTAATTTCAGCTTTATTTTTGTAATTTCTGAATATAAATGCGTAATTACAGATTAATTTTTAAAATTCCGAGAAAAAAGTGCTCAATTTCAAGCTTATTTCCGCAAGCTCAGATTTATTTTTGCAATTTCGGATTTGTATCTGTAATTTTGGTTTTTTTTCTGTAATTTCAGAATATAATTTTTAATTTAAGATTTTGCTCTAATTCTTCTTCTTTTCTTAATGAGGTCTTGCGACTGTGTTTTCCACAGACTCGGATTAAGATCCGAATCACTGCCAGTACTTCTGAGCGTATTATTATTTTAATTCTGAATAATGTGTAATTTCAAATTTGTTGTCATAATTTTCGGATATAAATGCGTAATTTCGTCTTTTTTCTGTAATATTTCTAATTACTTCAGTGAGTTGTCATTTGTAAAGATCTGCGTTTAGTTTTATTGGGATTGAAACGCAATAAGCAAAGTTAGTGCTTCGTAACTGTTTACCCTATGCTTCGACCGATTCTGCTACTGTTTGGAGTTTTTCCGTTCAATTCAGTGTCATCTTCTCCGTCCAGACGCGACATCATCATCCGAAGGCTCAATCAGTGAATGAAACCCAGTGAAGATAATTAAGAAGATAATTTTAAATTATCCCAGCTTCCATGACAAATAAACGTTGTTGTTTTCTAACTCTGAGTTTGATTTACTCATTAATTTCAAAAGTAGCGTAAGAACAACGTAAGCGCTTCGAATCTAGACTCCTGGCTTCCGCTAATATCAAGCTGGTTGAAAACGAAGATCAAGGGCAAACACGTTTAAATAAATTTATGTTTTGTCAGGTAATTATTAAATTACCCCAAGCTCCCATTTCGCCATAATTTTTAGATATAAAAGTTGTACTTTTGTATTTATTTCTGTAATTTTGAATTTTTTCCGTAATTTGTTTCTGTAAATTTGGATTTATTTGGTAATTTCTGAATATAAATGCGTAATTTCAAATTAATGTCTAAAATTTTGGGAAAAAAGTTCTTAATTACAGATTTATGTTTGTAGTTTTTAATGTTTTCATGTAATTTTTGACTTTTTCCTGTAATTTCGACTTTATTTTGATAAATTCCGGATATAAATGGATTTATTAATTTTGGATTTATTTTTGCAATGTCGTATCCGGTAATTTTTCCTGTAATTTATGATTTATTTCTGTAATTTTTGAATATAAT
Source organism: Lycocerus yunnanus (assembly GCA_036346125.1). NCBI lineage: Eukaryota > Metazoa > Arthropoda > Insecta > Coleoptera > Cantharidae > Lycocerus > Lycocerus yunnanus. The sequence continues at coordinate 148,260 of JARFIX010000178.1, read as the reverse complement.
TGTGTAATTTTGAATTAATTTCCAAAATTACGGACTAAAAGTACATAATTTCAAATTTATTTCTGTAATTTCTGAATATAAATGAGTAATTTCAGATTGATTTTCAAAATTACAAACAAAAAGTGTGTAATTTCAAATTTATTTCCACAAATTCTTGTTTATTCCCGTAATTTCGGATTTATTTTCGTATTTTCGGTTTTATTTCCGTAATTTCTGAATATAAATGCGTAATTTCAGATTAATTTCCAAAATTACGGAAAAAGTGCGTAATTTCAAATTTAATTCCGTAATTTCATATCTTTTCCTTTAATTTCGGATTTATTTCCATAATTTCCCTAAATGAATACGTCATTTTAATTTTATCTCCATAATTTCTGAATGAGTAATTTCTGATTCATTTCAGTAATTTCGATTCGTTTCTTGTAATTTCAGATTTATTTCCATAATTTCCGGATATAATGCAGTAATTTTGAATTTATTTCTGTAATTTTGAATTTATTTCCGTAATTTCGTATTTATTTCTGTAATTTTGGATTTATTTCCGTAATTACGGATATAAATGCGTAATTTCGTATTTATTTCCGTAATTTCGTCTTTTCTTCTGTAATTTATGAATATAAATGTGTAATTTCAGATGAATTCCCGAAACTGCTGAAATAAGTACGTAATTTCTGGTTTATTTATGTAAATTCGGATTTATTCACGTAATTTCGGATTTATTTCGTAATTTCGAATTTATATCCGTAATTTCGAATCGTTTCTTGTAATTTCAAATTTATTTCTAAAATTATTGGATATAAATGCGCAATTTTGAATTTATTTCCGTAATTCTATATATTTTTTGTAAATTAGGATTTATTTCTGTAATTTCTGGATATAAATGCGTAATTTTGAATTTATATCCGTAGTAATAAAAGCGTAATTTCGGAATTATTTCCTTAATTTCGTATTTTTTTTTGTAAATTTCTGATTTGCTTCTGTAATTTCTAAATATAAATACATAATTTCGAATTTTTTTCTGTAATTACTTAAACAAAATTACTTTGCAATAACTCGAAATTACGCATTTATATCCGTAATAATAAATACGTAATTACGGATTTATTTGTGTAATTTCGGATTTTTTTCGGTAATTTCCTAATAGAAATGCGTAATTTCGGATTATTTCTCTAAGTTACGGAAATAAGTGCGCAATGTCATATTAATTTACATTCCTTCGGATTCTTTTCCGTAATTTCGGATTTTTTTCTGTAATTTCTGATTTATTTCCGTAATTTTCGGATATAAATGCATAATTGCGGGTTTATTTCCGTAATTACGTAAATAAATGCACAATTTTGAACTTATATCTGCAATAATATTGAAAAATTATTTATACGGAAAAATTGATTTTTTCCGTAATTTGTTTCTGTAAATACGGATTTATTTCGATAATTTCGGTATATAAATGCGTAATTTCAGATTAATGTCTAAAATTTTGAGGAAAAAGTTTATAATTACAGATTTATTTTTCTAATTTTTAATTTTTTTCTGTAATTTTTGACTTTTTCCTGTAATTTCGACTTTATTTCCAAAAATTACGTATATAAATGCGCTAATTTTGGATTTATTTTAGCAATGTCGTATTTTTTCTGTAGTTTCTGATAAATTTCTATAATTTTTGAATATAATTATGTAATTTTGGATTAATTTCCAAAATTACGAACAAAAAGTGCGTAATTTCAGATTTATTTACGTAATTACAAAAATAAATGTGTAATTTGGGATTTTTTATTATAATTTTGTATTTATTTCTGCAATTTTAAATATAAATGCGTAATTTCAGATTTATTTTTGAAATTTTGAATCATTTTCTATAATTTCTGGATATAAATGTTGTAATTTTGTATTTATTTCTGTAATTTTGATTTATTTTAGTAATTTCGGAATATAAATTTGTAATTACAGATTAATCTCTAAAATTTTGAGGAAAAAGTTCATAATTACATATTTATTTTTCTAATTTTAATTTTTCCTGTAATTTTTGACTTGTTCTTGTAATTTCGACTTTATTTTCATAAATTACGAATATAAATGTGCTAATTTTCGATTTATTTCAGCAATGTCGTATTTTTTCTGTAGTTTCTGATAAATTTCTATAATTTTTAATATAATTGGGTAATTTTGGATTAATTTCCAAAATTACGGACAAAAAGTGCGTAATTTTAAATTTATTTCCGTAATTACGAAAATAAATGTTTAATTTGGGATTTTTTATTAGAATTTTGTATTTATTTCTGCAATTTTTAAATATAAATGCGTAATTTCAGATTGATTTCAAAAATTACGGACAAAAAGTGCGTAATTTCTAATTTATTTTCATAAATTCTCGTTTATTACCATTATTTCAGATTTATTATCAAAATTTCTGATTTATTTTTGTAATTTCTGAATATAAATGCGTAATTACAAATTAATTTTTAAAATTCCGGGAAAACAGTTCGTAATTATAGATTTATTTTTATAATTTTGGATTTTCTCCTGTAATTTCGGACTTATTCTTGTAATGTCGGATTTATTTCTGTAATTTCTGGATGTAAATTTGTAAGTTTGGATTAATTTCCAAAATTATGGAAAAAAAGTGCATAATTTCAGATTTGTTTTTGAAATTTCGGATCTTTTCCTGTAATTTCGGATTTATTTCCATAATTTCTGGATATAAATGTTGTAATTTTGTATTTATTTCTGTAATTTTGAATTTTTTCCGTAATTTTTTTCTGTAAATTTAGATTTATTTTGGTAATTTCTGAATATAAATGCGTAATTTCAGATTAATGCCTAAAATTTTGGGAAAAAAGTTCAAAAATTACAGATTTATGTTTGTAATTTTTAATGTTTTCCTGTAATTTTTGACTTTTTCCTGTAATTTCGACTTTATATTCATAAATTCCGGATATAAATGCGTAATTTTGGATTTATTTTTGCAATGTCGTATCCGATAATTTTTCCTGTAATTTCTGTTTTATTTCTGTAATTTTTGAATATAATTGTGTAATTTTGTATTAATTTCCAAAATTACGGACTAAAAGTGCATAATTTCAGATTTATTTATGTAATTACAAAAATAAATGCGTAATTTGGGATTTGTTTTCATAATTTCGTATTTATTTCTGTAATTTCTGAATATAAATGAGTAATTTCAGATTGATTTTCAAAATTACGAACAAAAAGTGCGTAATTTCAGATTTATTTCCATAACTTCTTGTTTATTCTCGTAATTTCGGATTTATTATCGTATTTTCGGATTTATTTTCGTAATTTCTAAATATAAATGCGTAATTTCAGATTATTTTCCAAAATTACGGAAAAAGTGCGTAATTTCAGATTTATTCCGTAAATTCGGATTTATTTCTGTAATTTCGGATTTTTTCTGTAATTTTTTATTTGTTTTTGTAAATCTCGCTCCTCCATTTTTCAAATCAAAGCTAGCTTCGAATCCCGCACCGTTAAGATCCACCTTTTAAAGATCTGTTTTGACTGTAAAATGGGAAGAGTTAAGTAACCTGAACTTCGATTTTGACGATTTTTAAAATCGATTATGAAAGATAATCCAATATACGCATAAAAAATACAAAATTTGCTGTAGGTTCACAAATTATGGAAAGAAACGGCTTTAAAAATTAATTTGGAATGAAATTTTCTCATTGGCTCTTTCAAACTCTAACTCCGCCCATCGCAAATTAAAAATTAGTTTTTAGCGGTAATAGTTAATTTAAATAGAGTATTTTAATTTTCGGCTTCGCAATACTTAAATAAGCATTCCTGAGCGCCATAAAACTCGAAATTATGAACCCTGAACCGCCGGATCCGAGGATCAATAGGTAAAACTCGTTAAAAAATCTCCGAGCCAAAAATAATCTAGAAAATAATATATCTTTGAGCCACGGCGTCTTAAAAGAGTTAATTGTTAATCGTTACTGTAAATATGCATTACTATTTGTAAGTGGAAAAGCCACAGTTCTTACCGATTAACATTAATCTTGGTTTAAACATTCGGCTGTTGAATGTAATCAAAGTACTCAACCTACTGGGGTTGATAAGCCATGTTACGACTGTATTAAAAGTATAAACGACATTCCGAAAGCAAGATATTGTAACGACAACATAAATAATACAAATTAAAGTGTAAAATAATACAAAATACATATTTAGCAATTGACAAATTACCAATATTCAAATAACAAATTTTAAAACAAAGTACGATCATAAATCACCCAAAATATAGCTTATTTAAAATAGTTATTCATACCATAATTTAAAAACCGAATAGAAAAAAAATTAATTAACTATAATAATATACAAAATTAAACAAAGCTTAAAAACAACCTTCTAAAATAAAATAAACTCAGCAAATCACCTAAGCTAACAAAAGAGAAAATGGTCGTCCATCCGAACAAAGGGATGATACAATTACAAAAATTCATGTTATCGATTTGGATCATATTAAATAAAATTTGTACTTACACGAGTTTAAATGCAATAATTCTTCTTCTTCTTCTTCTGGTGCCGATCCGTTATCGGATGTTGGCGATCATCATCGCAATTCTAACCTTGTCTGCTGCTGCTCGAAAAAGACCAGTTGTGGATGTACCAAACCACGTTCTAAGATTTTTAAGCCAGGATATTCTGCGCCGTCCTGGACCTCTTCTGCCAAATACCTTGCCCTGCAGAACCAACTGTGGAAGCTCGTATCTTTTCGCGTTTCTCATTATGTGGCCCAAATACTGCAGTTTTCGGATCTTTACCGTCTTAAGGATCTCCGTTTCTTTATCCATGCGCTGTAGCACATCTCTATTAGTTACATGTTCGACCCAAGATATTCTTAGTATGCGTCTATAAATCCACATCTCAAAAGCTTCCAACTTCTTGCTAGATGCCTCAGTTAGGGTCCACGCTTCTGCTCCGTACAATAACACCGGGAACACACAGCACCGCGCCACTCTCATCTTCATAGGCAAGTTAAGATCATGACTCCTGAAAAGGCTGGACATCCTCATAAATGTTGCCCGAGCTCGTTCAATACGACATTTAATTTCTAGTGAGTGGTCCCATTGCTCTCCCACTGTAGTTCCTAGATATGTGTATTTATTTACCCTCTCTATCTGTTTGTTTTGGACAGTTAGTCGTACTGGGGGTACCATTTCTTTACTGATGACCATATATTTAGTTTTTGCCGTATTCAGGGTCAATCCATATCGCTCGCTTGTCTCGGCTACTCTATTCATTAGATTTTGTAGGCTTTCTATGCTATCCGCAAAAAACTACCGTATCGTCTGCATATCTGATATTATTTAGACATTCGCCGTTAATCAATACTCCATCTTGCAGATCGTCCAAAGCTTCTTGGAATATTTCTTCCGAGTACAGGTTAAATAATAAGGGTGAGAGGACACAACCCTGTCTGACTCCTCTTCGAATGGCAATTTCTTCCGTGTGTTCTCCATCTACTCGCACACTCGCTGTCTGATTCCAGTACAGGTTCATGATGATTCTTAGGTCTCTGTCATCTATTCCAGTTTTTGAGAATATTAGCAAGCTTTTCGTGCTGTACTTTGTCAAATGCCTTTTGATAGTCTATGAAACATGCATATACATCACAGTTCATGTCTCGGCATCTCTGAAAAAAGAACCTGCACGCAGAACAGTGCCTCTCTTGTTCCCAGCGCATTTCTAAATCCAAATTGCGTTCTCCCCAGATGTTCTTCGCAGACCCCCTGCACTCGCTGGTGGATAATTTTTAGAAATACCTTCAACAAATGACTCATTAAGCTGATTGTTCGATACTCAGAACAATGCTTCGCACTAGCCTTTTTTGGGAGGGTTACAAAAGTCGATTTCAACCATATGCCGGGTATTTGTCCAGATTTATAAATCGTATCGAAGATCTCCGTGAGCCAATTTAAGCCATCCTCTTCAACAAGTTTGAGAAATTCGGAGTGGAAGTTATCAGGACCTGGCGCTTTTCCATCCTTCATATTGGCAATTGCCTTTCGGACTTCGTCTTTGGTTATATATGGACCCGATTCACAGTCAGATGTTGTTGGGTTGTATGGTGGTCTTTCATCGTTAAACAGATCTGTTACGTATTTTTTTCCATATGTCCATTTTCTTTTCTTTATCTACTATGATTGTTCCGTTGTTATCAACCAGTCGGCCTATTGGACGTTGTCTGTATATGCCAGCGGCCTCTTTGATCTTTTTATGCATATTAAATGAGTCATGTTTTTTCTCCAAAATTTCCATCTCCATACATATCTCTCCCAACCATATATTCTTCGCCTTCCGGATCTCCCCCCTTATCCTTTTTTGGATGTTGTTGTATTTAGTCAGGTTTATATTTTTTGCTCTTCTTCTTTCATCCATCAGCTCCAGAATCTCTTCGGTCATCCATGGTTTTATCTTAGTCAAACTAGGTTTTAAATATTCTTCGCTACCCTCTTCGATGGCTTGCTGCATCCTCTCTAATTGTTCTTCTATTTGTCCTTTTTTTCCAGCATTTCCAAGTTTGTTATTAATTGATAATTGTACTTGTTCTCTGACTACCTGTTCTTTAAGGCGACTTATTTGCCATCGTTTGTTGCTTTTCTTTCTTTCCACTTTCTTCAATTGTAATTTAAAGGTGCCTACCAGCGGATTATGATCTGATGATATGTCGGCGCCTGGTATGTCTTAGCTGATATACAGCTATTTCTAAATCTTTCATTGATAAGTATATAATCTATTTGATTTCTCATCACATCCCGGTCCATCTTGAGGTGAGCGCCATGTATATAGTCTTCGTGGAGGGAGTTTAAAAAATGTATTTAGGACTGCAAATCGATTTTCTGTACAAAACTCACTTAGGCGCTCCCCTCTGTCATTCCTCTGTCCAAGTCCGAAAGGACCGACAAATGGTACGCTCCTTCCTTTTCCAATTTTTGCGTTAAAGTCACCTAGAACTACAGTAATATCTTCTTTGTGGAATTGTTTTATTACTTTTGAGAGTGACTCGTAGAATTCTTCTATTTCCTGCTCGCTTTTGTCTGCAGTCGGCGCATATACCTGAACTATATTAAGTTTTAGTGGGTTCGTTTGGAGTTGCATAACTATAATTCGCTCTGATACTGGAGTAACATTGGTCACATATCTGCTGATCTTCTGGGTCACAATGATTCCCACTCCATGTTCGTTTTTACCACCGTCACTACCTGAGTAGTGCACCGTGTGATCTTTGATTTGGCTTTGTCCGGCATTTGGCCATCTCATCTCGCTAATGCCCATAATGTCAATGTTGAGTCTATCCATTTCTTGAATAGCATTATGAGCCTTTCCTGCTCTGTACATACTTCGGACATTCCACGTACATATCTTAATAGGAAGTCCGTTAATTCTTAGTGTCTTTCTTTCTCTTTCGTCCACAGCTCCATTCAACGCAGCCCCCGGAGATCCGATTGGGGGGCTTATTACTCGGAATATTTTGAATTAAATAAAGCCATGATGATATAACTAGGAATATCCATTTGGATCTTTAATGCAGTGGTTTTCCGTTGCCTTCTGCATTCTATGTCGTTGACCACACTGGTTGGTTCTTCCGCCTTTAGAATCGATTTCTCAGTTCAAGGACAAAGAGTGCCCTATGCTTGTTGGTTCATCCACCCGTAGCTGTTGACCTTCAAGGAGATTGCTTATACCGGCAATCACTCGGTCGCCATTCTGGCTCCCTCACTCAGTTTCGCCTGCGGGTCAGCGCAGTTTCCATGTGGCACGTGGAGCCATGAGTGAGAGTTGGGTACCCTACGAGGACCAGTTACAAGGACCATCTCCCGTTGTTAACGCTCGATGTGACCGTCCAGGTAAAAGGTACTACCTCTGCAGCTAGCCCTACACCCTGCAATAATTATAAATTCTAAATCTTTTTACCTTCGTACAAAAAAATATGAACCAGGAAGAATTCCCTTGTTTATTACTAAAATGTGCTCTCAATATCTATGCTCGATGGTGTGCGCGTTAGAAATGAAAACAGCACCAATAACTACATTGTAATTTATTCCTCCACTGTGTATATATAAATTCCACAATATGAGATAACACAAACACCAAACATTTAATATTAATAGCAGCCCAAAATTTAAATTTGGATTAATTAAAACAAACTTTTTTAAAAGAATTTTGAAATTTTATAAATGCAAAAAGACAAACATAGTCGACTTGAATGATATGATATACTTGTTAGATTTACACTAGCCTATCACCTCAACTATATTTTCTTTTCAATTTAATATTAAATGCAAATAATTAGAAACCCAAGTCGAAGACTTGGATCCCAATGTTATAGCGATCTTCGTTCCTTTCCCATGAAGATGGAAAAGTAACCTAGTACAGTTTAAAATTCATAAATAAAGGGGACATGCAAACGTAAAAATTAAAATCTTTCGGGTTTTGTTAAAAATACGAAATACCTTCCAACAAGAAATTGTTACAACAAAAACAAACTAAACTAAACACCTAAAATTACAAAACAACTATCACTTTACTAAAAAGACGTATTTCATTTTCCCATCACATGCCGAAATGTTCTTACGGCACTTAATTTACAGCGGTGGAACCTTATCCTTCCCAGTGTGAATTCGTAAATGTTTTCTCAAATATCCTTTTTGAGAGCATTTATAATCGCAAATTGTACACTCAAACGGCTTCTCGCTAGTGTGAGTGAGTAAATGATTTTTCAAAGTTTGCTGATGAGAACATTTAAAATGGCAAATTTTACACTCAAATGGTTTCTCGCCGGTATGAGTTCGTAAATGACAGTTCAGTTGTTTTTTATGGGAACACTTATAATCACACATAATACACTGATATGGCTTCTCACCGGTATGAGTTCGTAAATGACATTTCAATTGTCCTTTATGAGAACTTTTGTAATCGCAAAAGTTACACCCATATGGCTTCTCACCGGTATGGGTTCGTACATGACTTTTCAATTGTCCTTTTTGAGAGCACTTATAATCGCAAATATTACACTGAAACGGTTTCTCGCCTGTATGAATTCGTGAATGACGTTTCAAAGTTTGCTGACGAGAGCATCTAAAATCGCAGGTTTTACACTCGTACGGCTTCTCGCCAGTATGAGTAAGCAAATGACCTTGCAAATTTAGCTTATGAGAACATTTAAAGTCACAAATGTTGCACTCGTACGGTTTCTCACCTGTATGAGTTCGCAAGTGCCTTTTTAAATTTCCCCGCTGAGAACATTTATAATCGCAAAAGCTACATTCGAGCGGCTTCTCACCGGTATGAGTTCGCAAATGTCTTTTTAAGTGTCCTTTTTGACCTGACTTATAATCGCAAATGTTACACTCAAACGGCTTCTCACCGGTATGAACTTTTGCATGCTCTTGAAGTTCCGACTTATGAGTAAATATGATTTCACATACCCGACATGGAAATTGTTTGCAATTTTGTGTTTCCGAGTCTTCGATAACCAAAGTCTCCTCTTTAATGTCGATGGAATGATGTAAGTCTTCCAATTTTACATTCACGTCTTTCACCTCTTCGATTTTAATTTCTTCCCTGGCATCATTTTTCAATTCTTCTAAAAATACCCCTTTGGTAATTAAAGCATTATCTTTAACGTCCACGAAATTATGCAAATCTTCCAATTCTATGTATTCCGATTTAATTTCCACGCAGGCATTTTCTAATAATTCTTTCGAACACATCACCTGCTTATTCATGTTTATGGATAAGATTTAGTTATTGTGTTTCACTAACAGGCCCACAGTGCGGCATTGATTTACCATCGTCGACTTGCTTAATAATAATGACGCCAACAATAAACTGGCAGCCATTACCATTAGCAGGTGCCTACCTTACCTCCAACGGCAAATTAAGTAACCTTGTTTCCGAAATCCGCGTAATTTAAATTAGAAAGCGAAAATATAGAAATATTTTTTTAAATGTTTGAGGAATACACTTAAACCTGCTTTGTGCGGAGGTACCACATAAAATGAATCCCTTTAGTGGTATTTTATTAAATACCGCATAAAAAAATTGCACATAACAATTCCATATCAAAAATCCGCATAAAAAACGGTTTGCAAAATGTGAAAACTATTAAATTTGTTTTCATGTTAGGCAGTGGCGTAGCTAAATTTTTTTTCTTTCGAGAGATGAATTCTCGGTTTTTATATTTTTCCAGTAGTGACAGCATGCTGGTTATTCCCTATGCGGTTGGATCAATAAATCTGTATGATTCCGTGTCCTGGATCAGCTTGATGACGTCTTCCACAACACTTTCAACGTAAAGAGAAGAGAATCTACGGCTTCTCAGATTCTAGTTTGGGGGAGTCCGGTAGGGATTTTTCCTCTGAGCAATATACTATCTTGTATACGAGGTCCCCAAAATGTTCTTCCAGGAAGACCAATAGCTTTCTCCAGCACCGGCGCTTGCTCTCGTCGACGATTCCTATAGAGAGCCCCTTCTTGGCCTTTCTTTTTGCTTCTGCGATTTTTGGTATTCACCAGTGGCCCGTTGCTGGAATGACCCTTATATCTCCGGTCTTCGACGTTTTGGCGCGATGGTTTCGGCGTGACCGTTTCGGCGCAAGCCGTTTCGGCGCAGGCCGCTTCGGCGCGAAGACGGTTCGGTACGAGAACTTAATTTTTAAAATATTTATTCAAAACTAGCTGGATACCATTTATTCCATTACTGAAAATTTACTGATGTAAATTTTTAAGACAAAACCAGAAATGGGAACAAGGTTGTATTGGGACGAGCAAATACTGCTTTTGCCCGAAATACAATTTTTTTACGAGGAACAGTATTGTACAATCAGTTACCGTGGCAATTGCGGTTTTCGCGACGAATTATGATAGATAATGGAGTAATTAGCTAATAAAAAGAATTAAATTTGTGATCGGACAACAAATTTTCGAAAAAAAATCACTTTTTGTGTGAATTCGTTTCTGATTTGGTTGCACTGTCAAAACCTACTCTCCGCACCCGCCCGCGCCCGTCCCGGGCGTTGACGGCGCTTCGAGCGGTTTTGACACGTGCTAAACTCATTAAAAACATCCCTTAAGCGGCTCCAACTCGAAAAGTTTGAAAGTTGACGCGGCAGATCTCAGGGAGCGGCTGACTCCTATCTAACGCTGCTGTAGTTGGCCGCGCCCTAAGGTAGATCCCCTAGGGTAAATGTGCACGGACAACTAATTTCTTAGGTTGGTGCAGATTCCACCTATTTGGTTTCAAATTCAAAAAAAAATTAAAAAACCAACTGTAACCTACAGCCCAATCTACCTTTTCGTGCAGATTCCACCTATATTTGGTATAAACTCTGAAAAAATAGAATTTTAATTAGGTCGAAAGTGGCATGGTGGAAAAAAAAATTGTGGAAAAACACTTTTTTATTTTCACACCACAAATTTTATTTTCCCAACCAACACGTTAACAAATTTATAATCGACTATTTGCGAGGATTATCTTATAATCACGAGATGAATGCCTAAACAAGTAATTAAATGCATTAATTTTGTAATTTTTAATAAATATTTTAAAAATTAAGTATCGGCGCCGAACCGTTTTGCGCCGAACCGGCTCGCCCGAACCGCTCGCGCCGAACCGTCTTCGCGCCGAACCGGCTTGCGCCAAACCGTCTTGGCGCCGAACCGCCTCGCGCCGAAACAGTCGCGCCGAAACGGCCGCGCCGAAACGGGCGCGCCGAAACGTCGCATTCCGCGAGCAATCGTATTCTTAATTACTTCGAGTGAGTTGTCATTTGTAAAGATCTGCGTTTAGTTTTATTGGGATTGAAACGCAATAAGCACAAGTTAGTGCTTCGTAACTGTTTACTCCTGAGTGCTTGGACCGCTCCTGCTACTGTTTGGAGTGTTTTTCCATTCAGCCCTTCGAGTGTCATCTTCCTCCGTCCAGACGCGACATCATCATCCGAAGGCTCCAATCCAGTGAATGGGGTAACCCAGTGAAGATAATTAAGAAGATAATTTTTAAATTATCCCCAGCTTCCATGACAAATAAACATTGTTGTTTTCTAACTCTGAGTTTGATTTACTCATTAATTTCAAAAGTAGCGAAAGGACAACGCAAGCGCTTCGAACCTAGACTCCTGGCTTCCGCTAATATCAAGCTGGTTGAAAACGAAGATCAAGGGCAAACACGTTTAAATAAATTTATGTTTTTGTGGGCAAAGGTAATTATTAAATTACCCCAAGCTCCCATTTCGCCATAATTTTTAGATATAAAAGTTGTAATTTTGTATTTATTTCTGTAATTTTGAATTTTTTCCGTAATTTGTTTCTGTAAATTTGGATTTATTTGGTAATTTCTGAATATAAATGCGTAATTTCAGATTAATGTCTAAAATTTTGGGAAAAAAGTTCATAATTACAGATTTATGTTTGTAGTTTTTAATGTTTTCATGTAATTTTTGACTTTTTCCTGTAATTTCGACTTTATTTTCATAAATTACGGATATAAATGCGTAATTTTGGATTTATTTTTGCAATGTCGTATTCGGTAATATTTTCTGTAATTTCTGATTTATTTCTGTAATTTTTGAATATAATTGCGTAATTTTGGATTAATTTCCAAAATTACGGACTAAAATACATAATTTCAAATTTATTTCTGTAATTTCTGAATATAAATGAGTAATTTCAGATTGATTTTCAAAATTACAAACAAAACTGTGTGTCAGCTCCGACGCACGACTGGAGTTTACTCCAGTAAAAATAACCAACTTTAAGAAAATTGATAAAAAATGTTTTTATAAACATTTTTTAAAACTATTATAATTATTTTTATTTAAAATATAATATTATCTTAATAACTAACAAAATATGGTTATAAAAGATAATTGTCACTAAATCTTTTACGTACAATAATAAATAGTACATGAAAATTATTTAAGTATGCTAAAAAAAACCCATTTCGAAAGAAAATTTTATAAAAACATTATTTTTATATAATCATTTATAATAAATAAATTTATTGTTGATTTTAATATAATATTATCTTAATAATACAATATGAATTATAGATAATTTAAAATTTTTACTAAAATAATATAATAGTACATGAGAATTTATAGATCAAAAATAATTTTCGTAAGAAAATTTTAAAAACATTATTAAATAACCAACTTTAAGAAATGATAAAATTTTTTATAACATTATCTTAAAATATTAAAATTATTTTTATTTAAAAATAATAGGATTTAATAACTACAAAATATGGTTATAAAGATAATTGTCCTAAATCTTTTCGTACAATAATAAATAGTACATGAAAATTATTTTAAGTATGAAAATAACTTTTCGGTCATATATTATCTTTAATAAAGAATCATTTGTTTTAAAAGTAACATATTACTAATAGATTTTAATTTTCATAATATCTTACCATAGTGACTGAATAATATATAGAAATTCATTGATTATACAATATTGTATATACTACATCATTTAAGAGTAACAAGTGGTGTAATTTAAATTTATTTCACAAATTTTGGTTTATTCCCGTAATTTCGGATTTATTATCGTATTTTCGGTTTTATTTCCTAATTTCTGAATATAAATGCGTAATTTCAGATTAATTTCCAAAATTACGGAAAAAGTGCGTAATTTCAAATTTATTTCCGTAATTTCGGATCTTTTCATTTAATTTCGAATTTATTTTGATAATTTCCCAAATAAATAAGCAATTTTGAATTTATCTCCATAATTTCTGAATGAGTAATTTTTGATTAATTTCAGTAATTTCGATTCGTTTCCTGTAATTTCGGATTTATTTCCATAATTTCCGGATATAAATCAGTAATTTTGAATTTATTTCCGAAATTACAAAAATAAGTGCGTGATTTCAGATTGGTTCGTAATTTCGTATTTATTTCTGTAATTTTGGATTTATTTCCGTAATTTCGTCTTTTTTTCTGTAATTTATGAATATAAATGTGTAATTTCAGATGAATTCCGAAACTACTGAAATAAGTGCGTAATTTCTGGTTTATTTATGTAAATTCGGATTTATTCACGTAATTTCGAATTTTTTTCGTAATTTCGAATTTATATCCGTAATTACGTATTTGTTTCTCTAATTTGGGTTTTATTTTAGTAATTTCTGAATATCAATAAGTAATTTTAGATTAATTTCCGTAATTTCGAATCGTTTCTTGTAATTTCAAATTTATTTCCGTAATTCTATATAGTTTTTGTAAATTAGGATTTATTTCTGTAATTTCTAGATATAAATGAGTAATTTTGTAAAAATTACAGAAAGTAATTGTAGTTTTACTTATGTAATTTTCGGAAATAAATTGGCATTTTGAATTAATTCTTAACATTACGGAAATAATAAGCGCGTAGTTTCAGATTTAATTTCTTAAATTTGTATTTATTGTATAATTTCGGATTATTTTCTGTAATTTTGGATTTATTTTCATAATTTTCTGATTTTTTTCTGTAATTTCGGATTTATTTCCGTAATTTCCGGATATAATTTCCGGTAATAATTTTATTCAAAAAAATGGAATTTACATCGGTAATAATATGTAATGATGTAATAATGTAATAAAATAAATATGAAATAATGAGTAATCACGGAAATAAATCTGAAATTATTCACTTATTACCGTAATATCGGGAGTTTACGTAATTTTGAATTAATTCGTAATTACGAATTCGTAATTTGTAATAAAGAGTAAAAGCATAGTAAATGCGTAATTTCGATTTATTTCCATAATTATGAATATATATGCATAATTTTAAATTTATATCCGTAATTTTAGATTTATTTCCGTAATTACGTATTTTTTCTGTAAATTTCTGATCAGTTTCTGTAATTTCTGAATATAAATTAGTCATTTCAGATAACTTTTCAAAATTACAGACAAAAAGTGAGTAATTGCAAATTGATTTCCGTTAATTCGGATTTATTTCCATAATTTTGGATTAAATACCGGCATTACGGCAATAAAATGCGTAGTTTTAGATTTATTTTTGTAAATTCGTATTTATTGCCGTAATTATGGATTTATTTCCAAAATTACGAATATAAAAGCGTTTTTTCGAACTTAGATCCGTAATAATAAAGGTGCAGGTAGGATACCCGGATCGCGATTTTTACGATTTTTGAAGTGGATTATGAAAGAAGACGGTCCCAATAGCATATAAAAAATAAAATTTGCGGAAAATTCACACAATTTTGAAAAAAACGGCTTTAAAGTTAATTTGGAATGCAATTTTATCATTGGCTCTTTTCAACTGTAACCTCGCCCCAAAATTGAAAGAGGTTGTGGCGACAGTAAATATACCAGAATCTCGGTTTTCACGACGAATTATGATAGATAATGGTCAAATTAGCTAATAAAAAAATTAAAGTTGTGATCGGACAACAAATTTTCGAAAAAAAATCACTTTTTGTGTGAATTCGTTTCTGAGGTGGTTGCACTGTCAAAACCTATTCTCCGCAGCCGCCCTCGCCCTCCGGGGCTCGTACGGCGCTCCGAACGGTTTTGACACGTGCTAACCTCATTAAAACATCCTTAAGCGGCTCCAACTCGAAAAGTTTGAAAGTTGACGCGACAGATCTCTGAATGGCTGAAGAAAAGAAGGCCCCGGGGCCCGACGGCATAACAAACATGACCATCAGTCAGTTACCAAAACTTGGCGCCGCAGCGGTAACCGCGATCATAAACGGAGCACTGAAACTCGAGCACTTTCCATGTCGTTGGAAAGTGGCCGACGTCATCATGTTCCCTAAACCGAAACAAAACCTCCGCAAACCGTCCTCTTACCGACCCATCAGCCTGCTACCGTCCCTGGGTAAACTTGCCGAAAGGATTATCCAGAGCAGGCTGATCCGCGCGATAAACGAAGGCCAACTTATTCAAAACGAGCAATTTGGCTTTCGTTCGGGCCACTCGACAACCCAACAAATAATGCGACTCGTGGAACACATCACGCTGCATTGGAATAAAAACCAAGCAACGGGAGCGGTGTTCCTCGACGTAGCCAAGGCATTCGACAGAGTATGGCACCAGGGCCTACTCTTCAAACTGTACGAGGCAAACATCCAGCCGTCTCTCGTGAGGCTGGTCGCGTCCTTCCTCGAAAACAGATCGTTTCGAATCAACTTGACGGCGTCCGCTCATCACTTCGGCCCTGGAAGCGGGCGTCCCTCAAGGCGCGATTTTAGCTCCTTTCCTGTACACCCTGTACGTTCGCGATCTTCCAACACCGCCCGCCGCTCCGGCCACACCGACCACTAACCTCGCGCTTTACGCGGACGACACCGCATTCTACACCAGCTCCTTCAGACCCGACCCGATTATTAACCGCCTACAAACGGCCCTCGACGGACTTGAAGTATGGTGCCGCACCTGGCGCATCGGGGTCAACCCTGCAAAAGTACGGCAACATACTTCAGCAGACAAACGGACGCACCCCAGTCTGCGCGAACCCCACAAACGGAGATCGTCGTTAAAATCACTCAGACTCCCACGCGAAACCTCACGATGTTCGGCACCGCGATTCCTTGAACGACACCTCCAAATACTTGGGGTCCCCCTCGACAAGGGACTACGGTGGGGCCCCACATCAAAGACACCGCAGCTAAAGCAAGGGCGCAATGGCGGCACTGCACCCACTGCTCAATGCCAACAGCAAACTCTCCATCCCGAACCGACTCATCCTATACAAAACCATCATCCGACCCATCCTAACTTACGCCCCGTCTGGGGCTACGCAGCCAAATCCCACCTAACCCACATTACCTCCACCAGCAACATCGCCCTACGACGCGCCATGAAGGCCCCATGGTTCGTCACAAACAAGAGGCTGCAGGCGGACTCCGGCGTGGAGTCCATCGCAGAGTTTATCCGTCACCTGACGGAAAAATTTTACGAAGCTTCTGGACACTCCGAAAACCCATTAATCCAAGAGCTGGGTAACTACCAACTCGAAGATTTTTTGCGGTATAAGAGACCCAGAAGCATCTTGCAGCAAACCCGATTAGATTTAAACTACGCAGCGACATCAACAACCCCATCTCCGCAAGCCCTCACCTTCAAAGGGCGAGATGGGACTTTAATTCAGGCTAGACTTTCAAGCTATTTTTCCTCCGAAGGATTCTGCAGGAGGACCGCGACGCTTCGCGACCCTCCCCTGCAAAATCAGAAAACCCGCAACCCACACACAGAGGTATCAACCTCGACCTCAAAATTCATGTAATCGATTCGGATCATATTAAATAAAATTTGTACTTACACGAGTTTAAATGCAATAATTATAAATTCTAAATTTTTTTTTTTACCTTTCGTACCAAAAAATATGAACCAGGAAGTATTCCCCTTCTTTATTACTAAAAATGTGCTTTCTAACAACTATGCTCCGATGGTGTGCCCGGGTTAGAAATGAAAAACAGCACCAATAACTACATTGTAATTTATTCCTCCACTGTGTATATATAAATTCCACAATATGAGACAACACAAACACAAACATTTAATATTAATAGCAGCGCCAAAATTTAAATTTGGATTAATTAAAAAAACAAACTTTTTTTTAAAATAATTTTGGAAATTTTTATAAATGCAAAAAAAGACAAACATAGTCGACTTGAATGGTATGATATACTTGTTAGATTTACACTAGCCTATCACCTCAACTATATTTTCTTTTCAATTTAATATTAAATGCAAATAAAATAGAAACCCAAGTCGAAGACTTGGATCCCAATGTTATAGCGATCTTCGTTCCTTTCCCATGAAGATGGAAAAGTAACCTAGTACAGTTTAAAATTCATAAATAAAGGGGACATGCAAACGTAAAAATTAAAATCTTTCGGGTTTTGTTAAAAATACGAAATACCTTCCAACAAGAAATTGTTACAACAAAAACAAACTAAACTAAACACCTAAAATTACAAAACAACTATCACTTTACTAAAAAGACGTATTTCATTTTCCCATCACATGCCGAAATGTTCTTACGGCACTTAATTTACAGCGGTGGAACCTTATGCTTCCCAGTGTGAATTCGTAAATGTTTTCTCAAATATCCTTTTTGAGAGCATTTATAATCGCAAATTGTACACTCAAACGGCTTCTCGCTAGTGTGAGTGAGTAAATGATTTTTCAAAGTTTGCTGATGAGAACATTTAAAATGGCAAATTTTACACTCAAATGGTTTCTCGCCGGTATGAGTTCGTAAATGACAGTTCAGTTGTTTTTTATGAGAACACTTATAATCACACATAATACATTGATATGGCTTCTCACCGGTATGAGTTCGTAAATGACATTTCAATTGTCCTTTATGAGAACTTTTGTAATCGCAAAAGTTACACCCATATGGCTTCTCACCGGTATGGGTTCGTACATGACTTTTCAATTGTCCTTTTTGAGAGCACTTATAATCGCAAATATTACACTGAAACGGTTTCTCGCCTGTATGTATTCGTGAATGACGTTTCAAAGTTTGCTGACGAGAGCATCTAAAATCGCAGGTTTTACACTCGTACGGCTTCTCGCCAGTATGAGTAAGCAAATGACCTTGCAAATTTAGCTTATGAGAACATTTAAAGTCACAAATGTTGCACTCGTACGGTTTCTCACCTGTATGAGTTCGCAAGTGCCTTTTTAAATTTCCCCGCTGCGAACATTTATAATCGCAAAAGCTACATTCGAGCGGCTTCTCGCCAGTATGAGTCTGAACATGAAATTTCAAATGTCCCTTTTGAGAACATTTATAATCACAAAATTTACACTCGAACGGTTTCTCGCCAGTATGGGCCAGAACGTGAATTTTCAAACTTTGCTTATGAGAACATTTAAAGTCGCAAATGCTACACGCAAACGGTTTCTCACCAGTATGAGTTCGCAAATGTCTTTTTAAGTGTCCTTTTTGACCTGACTTATAATCGCAAATGTTACACTCAAACGGCTTCTCACCGGTATGAACTTTTGCATGCTCTTGAAGTTCCGACTTATGAGTAAATATGATTTCACATACCCGACATGGAAATTGTTTGCAATTTTGTGTTTCCGAGTCTTCGATAACCAAAGTCTCCTCTTTAATGTCGATGGAATGATGTAAGTCTTCCAATTTTACATTCACGTCTTTCACCTCTTCGACTTTAATTTCTTCCCTGGCATCATTTTTCAATTCTTCTAAAAATACCCCTTTGGTAATTAAAGCATTATCTTTAACGTCCACGAAATTATGCAAATCTTCCAATTCTATGTATTCCGATTTAACTTCCACGCAAGCATTTTCTAATAATTCTTTCGAACACATCACCTGTTTATTCATGTTTATGGATAAGATTTAGTTATTGTGTTTCACTAGCAGGCTCACAGTGCGACATTGATTTACCATCGTCGACTTGCTGAATAATAATGACGCCAACAATAAACTGGCAGCCATTACCATTAGCAGGTGCCTACCTTACCTACAACGGCAAATTAAGCAACCTTGTTTCCGAAATCCGCGTAATTTAAATTAGAAAGCTAAAATATAGAAATATTTTTTTAAATGTTTGAGGAATACACTTAAACCTGTTTTGTTAGGCAGTGGCGTAGCTAAATTTTTTTTCTTTGCGGGACGAATTTTCGGTTTTTATATTTCTCCAGTAGTGGCAGCATGCTGGTTATTGCCCTATGCGGTTGGAAATCTGTATGGTTCCGTGTCCTGGATCAGCTTGATGACGTCTTCCGCAACACTTTCAACGTGAAGAGAAGAGAATCTACGGCTTTTCAGACTCTAGTTTGGGGAGTCCGGTAGGGATTTTTCTCTGAGCAATATACTATCTTGTATACGAGGTCCCCAAAATGTTCTTCCAGGAAGGCAAATAGCTTTCTCCAGCACCGGCGCTTGCTCTCGTCGACGATTCCGATAGAGAGCCCCTTCTTGGCCTTTCTTTTACTTCTGCAATTTTTGGTGTTCACCAGTGGCCCGTTGCTGGAATGACCTTTATATCTCAGTTTTCGAAAATACAGCTCCACAATCTCTATCGCCTATGCTCCGCCTATCTACAGAATGTTAGCAGAAACGATATCATGCCGATACCGGTCCTGATCAGTAGGAATAGACTCCGCCCCTTTTTCAATTCGACCAATAGTAATAGAATATACTCTCTAATTACAACCCTGTCTAATAACAATAGATGCAATCCCATTATTCGAATTCGACCAATAGTAAAAAAAGTAAAATTACTTTAACGATTTTGTGTTGATTATAGGAAATAAATGAAAAAGTCGTCCGAGATAGTTATCCGTTGCCGTTGCGATTTTGTTACGCTTGCGGATATTCTGAATATAATCGAATGCCGTTTGGATTTTCAAATGCACCTTCGCGCTAGCAAAGAACTATTAATAAAGATTTAAGGAAATCTGAAAAATTCAATAGTGAATGTTGTGGATAATATTATGTTCACAATTTGAAGGAATAGAAAAAGAATTGTATTCTTTAAAGAAAACGCTAGAAGTACTATTCACCGCAAAAAATGTACATTCTTTGAAAAAGAAACTGAATATCTCAGTGCTATCGAAATAAAATAACTAAAAATGAATTAAATTTGTGTTCAGCGTTGATTCAAACAATTCTTTTATCGCCTACTTGATACTGAGGGCCTTAAGTATGCAATTTGTTTTAAAATTTAAGGTGACTGAGCCGTATTCCGCATCTCTCTCATTGCGCAGTCTTCAGAACTATTCAAAACTGATAGTTTTTTTTTTTTGAATAAATCCAAAGTGGAATATGGATTACCACAACCCAGCCAAAATTTGAAAAAATCTATTAGTGGCAGCTAAAATACTTGAACTTCAATTTTGAAAGCAAATTATGAAAGATGAACGTAGAATAAGCACATAAAAAAAAATAAAATTTACAATTGTAAGAATGCAATTTTCCCATTGGCTCGTTTCAAATTGTAATTCCTTCCATTCAAAATTATAAAATTACATTCTAGTGAATTTTATATTTATCATGTTTTTGTAACTGATTAACGCCGCCTGCGGCGGCGCCCACTTTGAAAAATCTCCCTGGGGCGCGAAAAAACTCGAAAATATGGATTCTTAGCGCGACGGATACTTGAAAGCGATTGGTACCCCGCCGACGGGAATGGCACAATTCGGCGCAGACCTGATTATGTACAGCAAAGAATACACAGAATATGCACCAAAAAACCAGAATATTTAAATTTATTACCAATTACAATGGCTAGAGTTAAGATTCCCGAACTCAAAAATACACGTTTTAGTGTATTCTGTAGTGTAACTACCAGTCGCTTCCCGATATCAATCGGGCGAACATCCAACTTTGCCGAGTAGGACCGTTCTGGGGACATTTTTAATGAGTAAGGTGTTTGTGAAAACGGTTTTTTAGCGGCCGAGGCTGCGAAACCGTAACCGTAACCTTACTCGCGCTAAATCGAGCTTGCGCAGAACTGTACTCGCGTCAAATAAAGTCTGCGCCAAACTGGGCGTGCGGTAAAACGGCTGCGACGAAACGGTTCGTACCGATACGGTTGCGCTGAACTATACCCGACGCCCACCGAGCGTTGTCTAGGAGAACCCATTCTGGACGCACGGACTGTAAGCAAAACAAGTGAATTATTACGCAATAATTGTCTTACATGTGTTTGTTATGGGAATTTGGTAAACTTCAAATTTGAACTGTGAAAATTGATCCTCACCATAAAAGTTTTGTAAAAATGACCTCTTCGTTTCGTACTTTCGTGTTCGGGAATATTAACTCGAGCATACTTTTTTGTTACCAACGGAAAATTACCCGATAATCTATGGATTTATTCGAAAACAACTGATTTATGGCGGAGGGGAGGGGTAAGAGATAATTATAGATTTATTTTTAAATTATTCCGTACAAAATTTCTAATTATGTCACTGCATTAAAACAGTAATTATTGTCATAATTTGAATTTTAAGAGCATAATTTAATAATTTTACTGCGTACCCCACTGATGGTCGATCGGGGTCGGAGATGAACTTGTCATAAATTGACCAGTGATTTTATAAGACGTGGAGCCTAAATTATTAAACTCACAGTAATATTTTCCAACAAAATGTAAACCACAAACTTTTTAAATGACTTTTGCCGTACTGTCACTTTTTTAGGTTATTCTACTTTCTGTTGTTAACACTATACATTTTGTTTAGGGATTTCTGCTAACTAAAGTTGGTAGCTCATTATGGTTCGTTGATGTTATGGTACGGTCGTATTAAACTTTTATTATAAATAAATGTACTCAAATTGCCAATTTTAGATCAATTATGCATAGAAAGTTAT
This sequence comes from Lycocerus yunnanus, assembly GCA_036346125.1. NCBI lineage: Eukaryota > Metazoa > Arthropoda > Insecta > Coleoptera > Cantharidae > Lycocerus > Lycocerus yunnanus. The sequence continues at coordinate 125,919 of JARFIX010000178.1, read as the reverse complement.
TTCAAAGTTTAATGCATGTAAGAGGATTAAAAGAAGAAATTGAACCTAGACCCACTATTCATATTGTATTAAATGGACTTCAAAAACCAATTAGGTGGTATTTTCAAAGAATGGAAAATTGTAGGAGGAATAAAATGGAAGAATGGAGAATCGACAGAATGGAAGATTGCACATTCTATAGTAAGAGTATTAATAACAAATCTCAGTTGGATCGAGATTTAAAATGCAAATATAACAATAGGAGCGCATCATCATTGTTAAATGAATTCAAATAACCAATTAAAGTGTATTTCAGAAAAATGGAATTTGTAAGGAATTAAAAGAGATGGAAACATTGACATGAACTTTTGTTCATCACCTGGTTAGAAGAACTTGAATATACAAATCTCAGTTGTCGAGTTTAAATGATACCGTAACAAGTGTATGAGACTTTGTCAATATTACAATGAAGCTTAAAATTACCAGAGAAACGGTTGCGTGTACATTTGTGATTAAGATGTGATTCGAAAACACATATTCATGAAACGATATTTCAAGTTCATACCGTGAGAAACCGTTGAATGTACAATTTGGATTATAAATGTTCCTGTAGAAAACGCTTAAAATGCTCATTTACACTCATTCCGATGAGAAACCGTTTCAATGTAGCCAGTTTGCGATAAGATCGTAATTAAAAGAATATTTGAAAGATCATTACAACACACTAAACCGTTCAGTGTAAATTTGTGATTATAAATGTTCCAAGAAAACATTAAAGATCATTTATCACTCACCCGAAAACCATTTCAATGGCATTGACTATCAAATCTAATTACAAGTTTGAAAATCATTACTAACTCACGCGAGAGCCGTTCATGTAAAATTTGTCGAATAAAATTCCAAAAAATTTGAAAGATCATTTACGTATTCATCCGACTGAAACCTTTCAGTGTATCAATTGGATTATAAAAGTTTCGAAAAGATTCAAGAGTTCATTTACGTACTCATACCGGCGCGAAACCGTTTGAGTGTAAAATTTGCGATTATAAAGCTTAACGAAAAGACTCTTTGACGATTCATTTACGAACACATACCGGCGAGAAACCGTTTAATTGTAAATTTTGCAATTATAAATGTACTCAAAATGTACATTTGAAAAAGCATTTACAAACTCATGCTCATACCCAAGTTTAGAGCATAAGTAAGTTCACATGAAGTCTGTTTTGATTTACAGTTGAAGATATGGGATACCAGCAGTAGTTGTCTTTCGTCATCCTACCACACCCTTTTCGGGTGCTACGAGCTTGAATCAGTATGGAAAAACAAAATTTTCCGGCATTGATATTCCACGTCTTCTAATAGTGGCGCTCAAAAAGACGTTCGACTTCCCTTATGAAAGACTTCTGTCATTGTCATTTCTTTCCGACTACAGAATCCCCGTCCGATGAAGGAAGAGTAGGTTTTAAGAACGAATATGGACAATTGAAATGACGAGTTTCTTTTAAAGTCGCTAGAAATGACTTCATTAAAAGTAATTTATATTGAATATTAATAAAGATAATTTTCTACCGAATGTATAATTTTATTTGTAACTTTAGCTTTCAATTTTCAAATTGAAAGTGAAATCCAGTTAATTTAAATTTAGATTTTTCAAATTAGAAGGTTAGCCATCTCGGTACGTGATGTAATTGATTGGTAATGATTAATGGTTTGGTTCTCAACCGAGTCGGACGATTACAATTAACATTGCAAATTTAATAGTGTTTAAAATCAATTTACTACGATTTCGCAATGATTAATATTTAGAAATACTTATTATGCAGTTAAACTTGGTGAATAAATTTATGTAAGTATTTTAAGTAATTTAACGAAAATCAATAACTTGTTATAAGGATGATTTTTATTTAAAATAGACATATTGTTTATCATGTATTTATTTAGGTAGTTCATTTTCAATTTTAGTGTAAGAGTCACCGATATGATATCTTGAATCTACAAGTTTTTAGAAATTTTATTTATCTGAGTAAGAGTTCCAACCTCAGAGATATTAAAATTTCAATTAATGTAAAGCATCATGTTAAAACAAGATTAATAAAATCAGTAGTAATATTTACATTTTTCTTACAAATAGAAAAAAGTATATTATAGTAAGATTAACATTGAAATCATAACGTAGATTATTATAAAGACAAGTTGTTCTCATATGTACTTTATACGAAACTTGATCAGAGCAATACCAAGAATAACAATTAGTCGATAACGACACTGTTTTAATAATTAATTAACAATTTCGTAGGTGAAGATTGAGATTTGTTTTATTCTCAGCAGTTTTGTTCTTTAAAATTTTGTGAGGTCGATTATCATAAAATATCCAAAACCTAAGCGACTTGTGTTTTATTATTAGTGGGGTTATTTGGTGTTCAATTAAGATTCCGAAAGGTTAATTCAAACATAATGCCATCTTCGTTTAGTTTTTATGTTTTGCTTATATCTTTAGTTAGTTAAGACGCCACTGGGTGAGTAGATTTACTAATTACGGATATTAATCATAATTTTGGATATATTTCAGAATTTCGTCATTTTTCTCTAATTTCTGATTTATATAAGTAATTTCTGAATATAAATGCGTAATTTTAGGTTAATTACCAAATTTAGGACAATAAGTGCATAATTTCAGCTTTATTTCCGTAATTTCGAATTTGTTTCCGTAATTTCGTACTTGTTTCTGTAATTTTGGATTTATTTCTGTAATTTCTGAATATAAATGCGTAATTACAGATTAATTTCTAAAATTCCGGGAAAAGTTCGTAATTTCAGATTTATTTTCGTAATTTTTGATCTTTTCCTGTAATTTCGGATTTATTTCCATAATTTACGGATATATGTAAATGCCTATTTTCGCATTTAATTTTGTAATTTTGAAGTTTTTCCGTAATAAACGAATATAAATACGCAATAATTTATTTCTGTAATTTTTATCTGTAATTTTTGAACATAATTGCGTAATTTTGGATTAATTTCAAAATTACGGACAAAAACTGCGTAATTTCTGATTTATTTTCATAATACCGAAAATAAATGTGTAATTTAAAATTTATATTCATAATAATAACAACGTAATTTCGGATTAATTTCGATAATTTTGTATTTGTTTCTGTAATTTTGGATTTATTTCTGTAATTTCTATAAAAAATGCTTAATTTCTGATTATAAATGCGTAATTTCAGATTAATTTCTAAAATTTCGGAAAAAGTTCGTAATTACAAATTTATTTCTGTAATTTCTAATTTTGTTTTGTAATTTCGGACTTTTTCCTGTAATTTCGAATTTATTTCCATAAATTCCGGATATAAATGCGTAATTTTGAATTTATTTCCGCAATGTCGTATTTTTTCTGTAATTTTTGATTTATTTCTGTAATTTCTGAATATAAATGCGTAATTACAGATTTATTTTTGTAAGTTTTAATCTTTTCGTGTAATTTCGGATTTTTTGCAATATTTCCAGATATAAATGCGTAATTTTGTATTTAATTTTGTAATTTTAAATTTTTTCCGTACTTACGGATATAAATACGCAATTTTGGATATATTTCCGTAATTTCGTTTTTTCTTTCTGTAATTTCTGATTTACATGAGTAAATTCTGAATATAAATGCGTAATTTTAGTTTAATTTACGAAATTACGATAATAAGTGCATTATTTTAGGTTTATTTTAGTAATTTAAGAATTATTTCCGTAATTTCGTATTTATTTTGTAAATTTGGATTTATTTCTGTAATTTCTGAATATAAATGCGTAATTTCAGATGAATTTCTAAAATTTTGAAAAAAAAAGTTCGTAATTACAGATTTATTTCCGTAATTTCTAATTTTTTCCTGTAATTTCGGACTTTTTCCTGTAATTTCAAATTTAATTCCATAAATTCTGGATATAAATGCTTAATTTTGGATTTATTTACGCAATGTCGTATTTTTTCTGTATGTTTATTAGAGACGCCATGTAGTAATTTCACTAATTACGGATATTAATACATAATTTTGGATATATTTCAGTAATATCGGATTTATTTCTGTAATTTCTAAACATAAATGCTTAATTTTAGATGCATTTTCAAAATTACAAGAAAAAATGCAAAATTTCAGATTTATTTTCGTTATATCGGATCTTTTCCTGTAATTTCCAATTTATATCCATAATTTCCGGATATAAATGCGTAATTTCGTATTTATTTCTGTAATTTTTGGATTTTTTCCGTAATTACAGATATAAATACACAATTTTGGATATACATATTTCAGTAATTTTGTCTTTTTTTCCTGTAATTTCTGATTTATATCAATAATTGCGGATTTATTACCGTAATTACGCAATTGTTTCTGTAATTTGGGATTTATATCTGTAATTTCTGAATATAAATGTGTAATTTCAGATTTACTTCCGTAATTTCGGATTTTTTCTTGTAATTTCGGAATTACTTCCCTAATTTTTCTGATATAAATGCGTAATTACGAATATAAATGCATAATTTCAAATTTATATCCATAGTAATAATTGAGTAATTTCAGCTTTATTTTTGTAATTTCTGAATATAAATGCGTAATTACAGATTAATTTTTAAAATTCCGAGAAAAAAGTGCGTTATTTTAAGCTTATTTCCGCAAATTCAGATTTATTTTTGCAATTTCGGATTTGTATCTGTAATTTTGGATTTTTTTCTGTAATTTCTGAATATAATTTTTCATTTAAGATTTTGCTCTGAAATTACGGATATAAATGCGTAATTTAGAATATATATTCATAATAATAATGTAAGTTATTATTAATTTCTTATAAATTACGAAAATAAGTGCGTAATTTCAAATTTGTTTTCATAATTTCGAATTTATTTCTGTAAATTCTGAATATAAATGCGTAAATTCAGATTAATTTTCAAAATTAACAGAAAGAAGTTCGTAATTTCCGATTTATTTTCGTAATTTTGGATCTTTTCCTGTACTTTCGGATTTATTTTCATAATTTCCGGATATAAATGCGTAATTTCGTATTTCTTTCGGTAAATTTTGATTTATTTCTGTAATTTCTAATTTATAAATGCGTAATTTCAGGTTAATTTCTAAAATTTTGGGAAAAAAGTTTGTAATTACAAATTTATTTCTGTAATTTCTAATTTTTTCCTGTAATTTCGGACTTTTCTTGTAATTTAGTATTTATTTCCATAAATTTCGGATATAAATGGGTAATTTTGGGTTTATTTACGCAATGCGTATTTTTTGTAATTTCTGAATATAAATACGTAATTACAGATTAATTTCTAAAATTCCGTGAAAAAAGTGCTAAATTTCGGATTTAATTTTGTAATTTTTTATCTTTTTCAATAATTTCGGATTTATTTCCATAATTTACGGATATAAATGCGTAATTTTGCATTTATTTTTGTTATTTGAATTTTTTCCGTAATTACGGATATAAATACGCAATTTTGGATATATTTCGGTAATTTCGTCTTTTTTTTTGTAATTTCGAATTTACATTAGTAATTTCTGAATATAAATGCGTAATTTCAGGTTAATTTTATGAAATTACGAAAATAAGTGCATTATTTCAGCTTTATTTTCGTAATTTAGGATTTATTTTCGTAATTTCGTATTTATTTTGGTAAATTTGAATTTATTTCTGTAATTTCTGAATATAAATGTGGAAGTTTGGATTAATTTCCAAAATTACGCGGAAAAATGCGTAATTTCAAATTTATTTTTCAAATTTTGAATTTTTTCTGTAATTTCGGACTTATTTCCATATTTTCAGGATATAAATTCGTAATTTTGGCTTTATTTCCGTAATTTTGGATTTATTTCCGTAATTTCGGATTTGTTTCTGTAATTTTGATTTATTTCTGTAATTTCTGAATATAAATGCGTAATTAAAGATTAATTTCAAAATTACTGCAAAAAAGTTCGTAATTCAATTTATTTCTTAATTTTCGGATTAATCTGTAATTTGATTTATTTCTAATTTTAGGTTTTCCGTAATTCGGATATAATCTAATTTTGGATATATTCGTAATTTCGAATTTTTTCTGTAATTTCTGATTTATATCGAAATTTTCTGAATATAAATGCGTAATTTAGTTAATTTCAAATTCTGAAAAAAAGTGCATAATTTTAGTTATTTCGTAATTTCGATTAATGTTCGTAATTTTGGATTTATTTCTTAATTTCTGAATTAATCTAATTAAGATTAATTCTAAAATTTCGGAAAAATTCGTAATTCGATTTATTTCTGTAATTTCGGATTTTTGTAATTCTGTAATATAAATGTCATTTATAAATTTCAAATTTAGAATATATGATAATTTCTGGGTTATTTGTAATTTCGTATTTGTTTCGTAATTTGGATTTATTTCATAATTTCTGAATATAAATGCTAATTTAAGATTAATTTAATTGAAAATAGCTGATTTATTTCCTGTAATTTCGGATTTTATTTCGTTAATTCGATTTTTCTGTAATTTTGGATTTATTTCTGTAATTTTGAATTTTTCCGTAATTTTTTTGTAATTTAGATTTTTTCTGTAATTTCTGAATATAAATCGTAATTTAGATTAATTTCTAAAATTTCGGAAATTATATTCGATTTACTTTTCCGTAATTTTTAATTTTTCTGTAATTTCTGATATAAATGCGTAATTTAATTAATTTCAAAATTCCGGAAAAATGTCATTTTTCGTTTTATTTTCTGTAATTTCGATTTTTTGTAATTTCAAATTTATTTACGTAATTAATTGATTTAAATGCGTAATTTGGATTTATTATCTAATTACAAAATGTAATTGGATAATTTAAAATTTATATCCATAATAATAAAACGTAATTTCGGATAAATTTCCGAGATTACGAAAATAATCGTAATTCAGATTTATTTTATAATTTCGTATTTATTTCTATAATTTTGAATATAAATGCGTGATTTCAGATTTATTTCAAAATTACAGACAAAAGTGCGTAATTTCAGTTTATTTCCATAAATTTTGTTTATTCCGTAATTTTGGATTTATTATCGTAATTTCGGTTTTATTTCTGTAATTTCTTAATATAACTACGTATTTTAAAATAATTTAAAAATTACGGAAAAAGTGCGTAATTTCAGTTTATTTTGAAATTTCGGATTTTTCTGTTATTTCAGATTTATTTCCATAATTTCGGATTAAATGCTAATTTAGATTTATTCTGTAATTTTAAAATTTTAAATTTTTAAATATTCTGTTATTTTAAAATTAACTTGAAAATTTTAATTGCATCATTTCGTCTTTTAAATAAAATTATTGTTATATTTTGTTTATTTCCGTAATTTCGATATAAATCCGTAATTTTGATTTTGTTTAATTTTGATTTATTTCTGTAATTTCTGAATATAAATTTGTAATTTCAGATTAATTTTCAAAATTACGAAAAAAGTGCTAATTTCATTAAGTAATTTGATTTTTCGTAATTTCGATTTTTCCTGTAATTTCGGACTTATTTCCATAATTTTGGTATTATTTATCTGAAAATTGTAATTCGGTTTATTTCTAATTGAAAATGGTATTTCAATTTTAATTTGATTTTTTCTGTAATTTTGGATTTATTTCGTATTTCGGAATATAAATGCGTAATTTCAGATTAATTTCTAAATTTCTAAAATTTTATTTCTAAAATTCGGATTAGTTTCTAATTTAGGTTTTTTCGTAATTTTGGATATAAATCCAGTAATTTCGTTATTTTCTAAATTTCGTATTTATTTCTGTAATTTCTGAAGTCTAAATTCGTAATTTGGATTAATTTCCAAAATTCCGGATAATTTTATTTATTCTGTAATTTTTCAGATTAATTTTGAAATTTTTCGAATCTTTTCCTGTAATTTCTGATTTATTTGCAAAATTTCAGGATATAAATGCGTAATTTTGTATTTATTTTCGTAATTTTGAATTTTGTCCGTAATTACGGATATAATTATGCAATTTTGGATATATTTCAGTACTTTCGTTTTTTTTCTGTAATTTCCAATTTACATCAGTAATTTCTAAATATAAATGGGTAATTTCAGGTTAATTTACGAAAATAAGTGCATTATTTCATGTTTATTTTCGTAATTTAAGAATTATTTCGGTAATTTCGTATTTCTTTTTGTAAATTTGGATTTATTTCTGTAATGTCTGAATATAAATGCGTAATTTCAGATTAATTTCTAAAATTTTGGAAAAAGAAAGTTTTAAATTTGAGATTTATTTCGGTAATTTTTAATTTTTTCCTGTAATTTCGGACTTTTTTCTGTAATTTCGAATTTATTTCCATAAATTCCGGATATAAATGCTTAATTTTGAATTTATTTACGCAATGCCGTATTTTTTTCTGTAATTTCTGCTTTATTCCAGATAGAAGCTCGTAATTTCTGATTTATTTTCGTAATTTTAATCTGTTCCTGAAATTTTGAATTTTTTCCGTAATTACGGATATAAATACGCAATTTTGGATATATTTCAGTAATATCTGATTTACATCAGTAATTTCTGATTCATGAGTAATTTCTGAATATAAATGCGTAATTTCAGGTTGATTACGAAAATAAGTGCATTATTTCAGCTTTATTTTCAAAATTTAGGATTTATTTCCTTAATTGCGCATTTCTTTTGGCAAATTTGGATTTATTTCTGTAATTTCAGAATATAAATGCGTAATCAGATTAATTTCTAAAATTCGGGAGAAAAGTTGGTAATTACAGATTTATTTCCGTATTTTCCAATTTTTTCCTGTAATTTTAGACTTTTTCCTAATTTTGAATTTATTTCCATAAATTCCGATTATAAATGCGTAATTTTATATTTATTTCCTCAATGTCGTATTTTTTCTGTAATTTCTGATTTATTTCTGTAATTTTTGAGTATAATTGCTTAATTTTGAATTAATTTCCAAAATTACGGACAAAAACGTAATTTCAGATTTATTTACGTAATTACGAAAATAAATGCGTAATTTGGAATTTATTAACGAAATTGCAAAAATAAATGGACAATTTAAAATTTATATCCATAATAATAATAACGTAATTTCAGATAAATTTCCGAAATTACGAAAATAATTGCGTAAGTTCAGATTTGTTTTCATAATTTCGCATTTATTTCTATAATTTCTGAATATAAATGCGTAATTTCAGATTGATTTCCAAAATTACAGACAAAAAGTGCGTATTTTTAGATTTATTTCCATAAATTCTTGTTTATTCCCGTAATTTCGGATTAATTATCGTAATTTGGGATTATTTCTATAATTCCTGTTTATAAATACTTAATTTTAGAATAATTTCCAAAATTCCGGCAAATAGTTTGTAATTTCAGATTTATTTTAGAAATTTCGGATTTATTTCCATAATTTCCAAATGTAAATGCGTAATTTTGTATTTTTTTTTCAAATTATGAATTTTTTCCGTAATTACGGATATAAATATGCAATTTTGGATATATTTCTGTAATTTTGCCTTTTTTGTAATTTCTGTTTTATATCAGTAATTTATGAATATAAATGCGTAATTTCAGGTTAATTTAAAATTACGAAAATAAGTGCATAATTTCAGCTTTATTTCCGTAATGTTAGATTTATTTTCGTAAATTCGTATTTCTTTCTGTAATTTTCGGTTATAAATGCGTAATTTTGTATTTTTTTTTCAAATTATGAATTTTTCCGTAATTACGGATATAAATATGCAATTTTGGATATATTTCAGTAATATCTGATTTACATCAGAAATTTCTGAATATATATGTAAATGCGTAATTTCAGATTAATTTCTAAAATTTCGGAAAAAAAGTTTGTAATTACAGATTTATTTCCGTAATTTCGAATTTTTTTCTGTAATTTTGGACTTTTTCCTGTAATTTCGAATTTATTTCCATAAATTCCGGATGTAAATGCGCAGTTTTGGATTTATTTACTCAATGTCGTATTTTTTCTGTAATTTTTGATTTATTTCTGTAATTTTTGGATATAAAAGCGTAATTTCAGATTGATTTCTAAATTACAGACAAAAAGTGCGTAATTTCAGATTTATTTCCATAAATTCTTGTTTATTCCGTAATTTTGGATTTATTATCGTTATTTCAGTTATATTATTCTATAATTTCTGAATATAAATATAAATTTATAAATTTCAGGTTAAATTTCAAAATTACAAAATTATTGATAATTTCAACTTTATTTCCGATTTTAATCGGAATCGGTAATTCAATTTATATCCGTAATTTAGTATTTGTTTCTGTAATTTTGGATTTATTTCTGTAATTTCTGGATATAAATTTGTAAGTTTAGATTAATTTCCAAAATTACGAAAAAAAATGCGTAATTTCTGATTTATTTTGTAAATTTCAGATCTTTTCCTGTAATTTTGGATTTTTATTTACGGATATAAATACATAATTTTGGATATATTTCAGTAATTTCGTATTTTTTTCCCTTAATTTCTGATTTATATGAATAATTCTGAATATAAATGCAGAATTTTAGGTTAATTGTCAAATTTAGGAAAATAAGTGCATAATTTTAGCTTTATTTCCGTAATTTCGGATTTATTTCCGTAATTTCGTATTTGTTTCAGTAATTTTGGATTTATTTCTATAATTTCTGAATATAAATGCATAATTAAAGTTTAACTTCTAAAATTTCGGGAACAAAATCGTAATTACCGATTTATTTCTGTAATTTCGGATTTTTTTTCTGTAATTTCTGGATGTAAATTCGTAAGTTTGAATTCATTTCCAAAATTTCGGTAAAACAGTGCGGAATTTCAAATTTATTTTTGAAATTTAGCATCTTTTCCTGTAATTTCGGATTTGTTTCCATAATTTCAAGATATAAATGCGTAACTTTGGCTTTATTTCCGTAATTGCGTATTTGTTTCTGTAATTTTGGATTTATTTCTGTAATTTATGAATATAAATGCGTAATTTTAGATTAATTTCTAAAATTTCGAGAAAAAAGTTGGTAATTACAGATTTACTTCCGTAATTTTTAATTTTTTCCTGTAATTTCGGACTTTTTCCTGTAATTTCTAATTTATTTCCGTAAATTCCGGATATAAATGGTAATTTCTTGCCTTTACTGGCTGCTTCTGTTGGGATTGGGTGATTAACTAATGACCATCAAAGAATTTACCAAAACTCTATGGCTCTCCTTTGAATCATTACGTGTCGTATTTGAACCTTCACCATGCCTGGACGAAGAATGTATTTCCAACGATTTACGCATCTTACAAAGTAGGAACTAGCGTGTTTTACGCCTTCGTTTACATTTGTTTGAGATCTTCCTATAAGTCTTGTGGTGAGAATTCTTGAAAAGCTAATTGCAATTAATTTTGTCCGTAATTTTGAAAATTAATCCAAAATTACGCAATTAAATTAAAAATTTCATTAAATCGCAATAAGCAGATACAAATTCTGATGTCAACGTATTCCCAATTCTAAACACATTCCCAAAAATTTTATTAACAAATCCATAAATTTCATCCCAAATTTTTATTTGTAATTTATAAAACAGAGAGTCTGCATTTTTATTAATTGCGCTCTTATTGGTTAAGTTTTAATCAACAATAAAATTTTAGTTTTTTTCTTGATTAATTTTCAAATTTTGAAAATCTTAAAATAATATTTTATTTGGAGGTTGGATTTTGAATTAATTAAATTAAATTAAATAAAATTTCATTAATACGCATAGCATGGTGAATTCCTGATGTATTGCCATTATTACGAAGACATTCAAAATAAATTTTATTGAACAAACTCATAATAATTACCCAAATTTTTATTTTTAATTGATACAAAATTAAGTGAATTAATTGCCTCTTTGCAAATTTAACAACAAAAATTTCGATGTCTTTCTTGAAAAATAATTTTAAATTTTCCGAAAATGCTTTATATAATAATTTTAATTTGATGTGATTTTATATGAAATGACAAAGTAATAATTATCTAAACGCAATATTACCTCGTTTTCCAAATTATTTACGAGATTACAATCATAATTTTAGTTTCGTGACTTTAATATTTACAACAATAATTATTTCGAATAATTTTTAATAACCAATTAAATTAATAAAAAACATTTTTCAAAATTAAAAGAAAACACTCTTCGGTATACTTCAAAATAAAGTTTTAATTTGTACTAACAAAGTTTTATTGTATTTTAATTTGATGCAATCTTATATGAAATGATTGTGAATTATAAGCAAAACGCTTGCAAATTTTTATCAGATTTACAATCTTATTTTTTCCTGATTTATATTTACACAAATGTTTCGTTAAACTTTATAATAACCACGAATTAAATTAAAAATTTTGTTTATAAACTTAAAGAAAACTTTTTCCAAATATGTTTTAATCTCAGCACGATCTAATTTGTGATTTAGGATGAAACTGATTTTAATTGATTTTGTGACTTTGTTCAGTCATTCTAATTTTTCAATGATGTTTCTGTACCAATGTATGTAATGGTTCTTCAAGCGACACTTAAATTTAAATTTTTGGTTTATTTTCTGTAATACGCAAACTGTTTTCTGTCTGTTTAACCAGCAAACGGTTTCTGGTATGATTTTATGATTTTAAATTGATTTTGTAACATTTTAGTCAAGTTTACAAATACGGTTTCTCGCCGGTATGAGTTCTAAATGCAATAAACTAGATTTTTGTAACATTGTGATCACAAATTTGACAAAAAACGATTTCTCCCGTATGAATTTTAAATGATTTTGAAAATTTTGGTAACTTTTATTCAACATTTATAGTAAACAAAGATTTTTTAACAAGCGAAACGGTTTTCTGCCTTTGGTGATGGGTTCTTAAATGCAAAACTAAACTATATTTTTGTGAACATTTGTGATCACATAATTGACATGCAAACGGTTTCTCACCGGTGTGAATTCTTAAATGATTTTTTAAATGGGAGTTCGAGTAAGATTTGTAGTCGCAAGTTTGACATGCAAACGATTTCTCGCCTGTGTGAATTTTTAAATGCTGGTTTAAATGTGACTTTTGCGAACACTTTTGGGCACAAATTTGACATGCAAACCGTTTCTTGACTGTTTTCGCACATTTAAATGAACTTCGGCTTTTGAATTTGCTTGCAGGTTTCTTCTGTGTTAATTGTTCACTATTGCTTTCCTCTTTAATGTCAATCGAATGATGCAAATCTTCTAAATTGAATTTCACGTCTTCTACCACTTCCGTTTTGATTTCGAAATTGAAGTTCGAGGTAGATGCTGTCTGCGTAACTTGACTGTTGCTGGCCATAATTTGCAATTCTTCCATCAGTAGAACTTCAGTATATCTGTAACAGGTTGCATTAGAAATAAGTAATGGTGCATTACAAAACAATCAACCGAACTTCATTAAAATATTAATGAAGTTAATAAAATATTACGTAGTACATCTCCATGCTCATAACCTACATTTTATCAATTCTGAAATCGGTTTGAGGTGCCGATTTCTGATGACGCCTTTGAATGAAACTACACGAAGAAATTATTTACTGTGACACTTGAACACAACATTAAAATGGTGAAAGAAACCATTTTGTAGTTAAATTGCGCCCTTTTTATCCAGTGAGAACGTAATTGGAGCCATCTATCAACAATCGACTTTACAAACAAAATTTGATTTGGAAAAATTGATAAATATTATTTGCTGATGAACGTACAGGGCATTTGTAAAATGCTGTGCATAAAATACGAATTGGAGATTAAAGAAAAACTTTATTATTAATTTCTAAAGTAAAATGAAAACATCAACCCACCAATTTTGGGATTTTCTGAGAAATAGGTTGGTTTTCCAAAAAATTACTAGAGTAAAGTTATAGTCCTTTAAATTTTCTATCCGAATTGGGCCGTTAATTTTTTGTCAGTAATTTCGTTAAACGATACAGATTCTAACAAAAACAAACATAAAACTTGGAATTTTTAACATCTTCTCTTAATTTAATTCATAACTCAAAATGTCGATTCTAGACGATCAGATTTGAACTAGTTTGTAATACAAATGATCTTTCAAAATCACTAATTCATGAATACTATAAAATCAATGTTACGGTGCTATACTTTGAAGTTACAAATTCAAAAAAATTTAAAAGTTACAAAATAAAATTTTGTTTAAATTTCTGAATATAAATGCGTAATTTAGGTGAATTCTAAACTAATTACTAGAATAAGTCATTTCAGGTTTATTTATGTAAATTCGTATTTATTCAAGAATTTCGTATTTTTTATAATTTTAAAATTATTTTAATTTTGAATATAAATCGTAATTACAGATTAATTTGTAAATTCGGAAAAAAGTGTAACTCAGATTTATTTCCATACTTTCGGATTTTTTTTGTAATTTCGGATTGTTTCTTGTAATTTTGGATTTATTTCTGTAATTTTTAGATACAAATTCGTATTTTTTAATTAATTTTTAAAATTGTGGGTAAAAGTGCGTAATTTCAGATTTATTTTTGAAATTTCGGATCTTTTCCTGTAATTTTGGATTTATTTCCATAATTTCTGGATATGAAAGTTGTAATTTTGTATTTATCTCTGTAATTTTGATGTTTTCCGTAATTTGTTTCTGTAAATCGGATTTATTTCTGTAATTTTGAATATAAATGCGTAATTTCAAATTAATGTCTAAAATTTTGAGGAAAAAGTTCATAATTACAAATTTATTTTTCTAATTTTAATTTTTCCTGTAATTTTGACTTTTCCTGTAATTTCGACTTTATTTCCATAAATTACGAATATAAATGCGTAATTTTGGATTTATTTCACAATGTCAGATTTTTCTGTAGTTTCTGATAAATTTATATAATTTTGAATATCATTATGTAATTTTGGATTAATTTCCAAAACTACGGACAAAAAGTGCGTAATTTCAAATTTCTTTACGTAATTATAAAAATAAATGTGTAATTTGGGATTTTATTATAATTTTGTATTTATTTCTGCAATTTTAAATATAAATGCGTAATTTCAGATTGATTTCTAAAATTACGGACAAAAAGTGCGTAATTTCTAATTTATTTCCATAAATTTTTGTTTATTACCATTATTTCAGATTTATTATCGTAATTTCTGATTTATTTTTGTAATTTCTGAATATAAATCCGTAATTTCTGGTTAATTTTCAATGCTACGAGAAAAAATGCGTAATTTCCGATTTATTTTCGTAATTTCAGATTTTTTCCTGTAATTTCGGATTTATTTTTATAATTTCTGGAAATAAATGAGTAATTTCGTACATATTTATTTCTGTAATTTTGAATTTTATCCGTAATTACGGATATAAATACGTAAATTTTTATATATTTCTGAAATTTCTTTATTTTTTTTAGTAATTTCTGAATTAAAAATTAAAAACAACAATGTGTAATTTCATGTTAATTTCTAAAATTATGAAATTAAGAGCACAATTTCAGCTTTTTTCCGTAATTTTTGATTTATTTCCGTAATTTCGTATTTGTTTCATTAATTTTAAATTCATTTCTGCAATTTGTGAATATAAATGCGTAATTACAGATTAATTTGTAAATTCCGGAAAACAGTTCGTAATTATAAATTTATTTCCATAATTTCGATTTTTCCTGTAATTTCGGATTTTCTTGTAATGTAGATTTATTTCTGTAATTTCTGGATATAAAGTTGTAATTTTTAATTAATTTCCATAATTATAGGAAAAAAGTGCGTAATTTCAGATTTACTTTTGAAATTTTAGATCATTTCCTGTAATTTCGGATTTATTTCCATAATTACTGGATATAAATGTTGTAATTTTGTATTTATTTCTGTAATTTTGAATTTTTTCCGTAATTTGTTTCTATAAATTTGGATTTATTTTGATAATTTTTGAATATAAATGCGTAACTTCAGAATAATGTCTAAAACTCTGAACAAAAGATGCGCAATTTCGAGCTTATTTCCGAAATTTCAGATTTATTTTCTCAATTTCGGATTTGTTTATGCAATTTCGGATTTTTCTGTAAATTCTAAATATAAATGCGTAAATTCAGATTAATTTCCAAAATTATCAGAAAGAAGTGCGTAAGGTGAAATTTATTTTTGTAATTTTAGATCTTTTCCTGTAATTTCGGATTTATTTTAATATTTATTTCCTGTAATTCTGATAAAAGGGTAATTACGTATTTCAAAATTTCGTAATTTTTGTAATTATTTCTGATTTATATCTGAATTATTTCGAAAATCATTATCGTAATTTTAGGTTTATTTCCAAATTTCTGGAATATAAATGTTAATTTCAGATTTATTTCTGAAATTTTTGGGAATTTATTTTCCGTAATTTCGTTTCTGTAATATTATTGGTAAATTTATTTCTGAATTTCTAAATATAAATGCTAATTCAGATTAATTTCTAAAATTCTGGAAAAATGCGAATTGTAATTAATTTGATTTATTTCCATAATTTTGATTTTTTCTGTAATTTGATTTTCTGTAATTTAATTTATTTTGAATTTTGAAATAAATGCGTAATTCAGATTAATTTTAAAATTACAGAAAAAATTGCCGATATTCAGATTTATTTTATTTTAATCTTTTCTGTAATTTTGGATTTATTTTAATTTAATTTTCGTAATTATAATTTCGTAATTTCGTATTTATTTCTGATAATTTTAATATTATCTTCCGTAATTTCGAATTATAAATAATCTGAATTTAATTTCGAATATTATTTCGTAATTTCGTATTTTTTTATAATTTCGATTTATTTTAAATTTCTGAATATAAATGCGTAATTTTAGATTAATTTCAAATTTTACGAAAAATAAGATTGTAATTTTAGATTTTTTCCTGTAATTTTGGATTTATTTCCGTAATTTCGTATTGATTTCATTAATTTAAATTTATTTCGAATTTTTAAATATAAATGCGTAATTTCAGATTAATTTCTAAAATTCGAAAAAAATTTCGTTTATTTCAGAATTTCTGAATTTATTTTCCTAATTTCGGATTTTTCTGTAATTTGATTTATTTCTGTAATTTCTAATTAAATGCTAATTCGATTAATTTCAAAATCGAAATAAAGATTTATTCTAATTTTGATATTTCCTGTAATTTCGATATTTTTCTTAATTTCATTTAATTTAAATTTGAAATAAATGCAAAATTTAATTAATTTAATTAGAAAATTCTAATTTCAGTTTTTCTGAATTTTGGATTTATTTCCTAATTTCGATTATCGTAATTTCGTAAATTTATTTCTGTAATTTTATTTAAATTGTAATTACGTATATAAATTCAAAATAATTTTGTTTATATTTCAGTATTTCGTAATTTATTTCTTAATTTGATTTATTTTAATTTCTGAATATAAATGCGTAATTTATTAATTTCAAATTTACGAAAAATAAATTTCAGATTTATTTTAGATTTGTTTGGATTTATTTCCGTAATTTCGTATTTCTGTAATTTCGATTTATTTCTGTAATTTTGATATAATTATTACGTTTAATTTATTAATTTATTTCTGCAATTTCGATTTTCCGTAATTTATTTCGTAATTTGATTTATTTTGTAATTTCTGGAATATAAATTGTAATTTTATTAATTTCAAAATTAGAAAAAAGTGATAATTTTAGATTTATTTTGTAATTTTGATATGTTTTCCTGTAATTTATTTACTATAATTCGTTATATAAAAGTGTAATTTTTGATTTATTTCTAATTTTGATTTTTCGTAATTTATTTCTAATTTGATTATTTCTGTAATTTCTGAATATAAATGTAATTTAATTAATTTCAAATTTAAAAGTAAATTACAGAATAAAAGTTTCGTAATTTCGATTTATTAAAATTTGAATAAATGTAATTTTGGTTTATTTTGTAATTTATTTTTCGTAATTTCTATTTATTTTTAATTTGTAATGTAATTTAATTAATTTCAAAATTACGGACAAAATGCATAATTTCAGATTTATTTATGTAATTACAAAAAGAAATGCGTAATTTCGGATGTTTTCCTGTAATTTCGGATTTACTTCCATAATTTTTAAATATAAAAGTTGTAATTTCGTATTTATTTCTGTAATTTCTGAATATAAATGAGTAATTTCAGATTGATTTTCAAAATTACGAACAAAAAGTGCGTAATTTCAGATTTATTTCCATAAATTCTTGTTTATTCCCGTAATTTCGGATTTATTTCCGTAATTACGGATAAAAATGCGTAATTTCGTATTTATTTCCGTAATTTCGTCTTTTCTTCTGTAATTTATGAATATAAATGTGTAATTTCAGATGAAATGAATTCTCGAAACTACTGAAATAAGTGCGTAATTTCTGGTTTATTTATGTAAATTCGGATTTATTCACGTAATTTCGGATTTTTTTCCGTAATTTCGGATTCATATCCGTAATTACGTATTTGTTTCTGTAATTTGGGTTTTATTTCAGTAATTTCTGAATATCAATAAGTAATTTTAGATTAATTTCCGTAATTTCGAATCTTTTCTTGTAATTTAAAATTTATTTCTAGAATTTCTGGATATAAATGCGTAATATTGAATTTTTTTCCGTAATTCTATATTTTTTGTAAATTAGGATTTATTTCCGTAATTTCTGGATATAAATGAGTAATTTTGTAAAAATTACAGAAAGTAATTATAGTTTTATTTCTGTAATTTTCGGAAATAAATTGGCATTTTGAATTAATTCTTAACATTACGGAAATAATAAGCGCGTAGTTTCAGATTTAATTTCTTAAATTCAAATTTATTCTCGCAATTTAAGATTTATTTCGCAATTATGGATATACATAAATGCGTAATTTTGAATTTATATCCGTAGTAATGAAAGCGTAATTTCGGATTTATTTCCATAATTTCGTATTTTTTTCTGTAAATTTCTGATTTGCTTCTGTAATTTCTAAATATAAATACATAATTTCGGATTTATATCTGTAATTACTCAAACAAAATTACTTTGCAATAACTCGAAATTACGCATTTATATCCGTAATAATAAATACGTAATTACGGATTTATTTGTGTAATTTCGGATTTTTTTCGGTAATTTCCTAATAGAAATGCTTAATTTCGGATTATTTCTCCAAGTTAAGGAAATAAGTGCGCAATGTCATATTAATTAACATTCCTTCGGATTCTTTTCCGTAATTTTGGATTTTTTTCTGTAATTTCTAATTTATTTCCGTAATTTTCGGATATAAATGCGTAATTGCGGATTTATTTCTGTAATTATGGAAATAAATGCACAATTTTGAACTTATATCTGCAATAATAAATGCGTATTTCAGATTTATTTTCGTAATTTCCGGATAAAAATAAGTAATTTTAGATTAATTCCCGATATTACGCTAATAAATGTGTAATTTTAGATTTATTTCAATAAATTCGTAATGCTTAATTTCGGATTATTTTCTAAGTTAGGAAATAATCGAATTATATTAATTAAATTTTCGGATTTTTTCCGTAATTTTGGATTTTTTTGTAATTTCTAATTTATTTCGTAATTTCGAATATAAATGCGAAATTTTTAGATTTATTTCGTAATTTGAAATAAATCCTTAATTTTGGATTTATTTCCGTAATAATAGATTGCGTAATTTAGATTTATTTTCGTAATTTCTGATAAATAGAAATTTTTCAGATTAATTCGATATTCGTTAATAAATGTGTAATTTTAGATTTATTTCAATAAATTCGTATTTATTACCTTAATTTTGGATTTATTTCCGTAATTTCGAATTATTTTCTGTAATTTTGGATTTATTTCTGTAATTTCTTGTGAATTTCGATTATATGAATGTTTTGTAATTTTAGATTTATTTCGTAATTTCGGTTATATCTAATTTTGGATTTATTTCCGTAATTTCGTATTCTTTTATAATTTTGGATTTATTTCGTAATTTCGTTTTGTAATTTCAGATTTATCTGTAATTTCGGATTATAAATCGTAATTTTAGATTTATTTCGTAAATTCGTTTTATTCCCTTAATTTTGGATTTATTTCCGTAATTTCGGATTATTTTCTGTAATTTTGGATTTATTTCTGTAATTTCTTGTTTTTTTTTGTAATTTCAGATTTATATTCGTAATTTCCGGTTATAAATGCGTAATTTTAGATTTATTTCAGTAAATTCGTGTTTATTCCCTTAATTTTGGATTTATTTCCGTAATTTCGGATTATTTTCTGTAATTTTGGATTTATTTCTGTAATTTCTTGTTTTTTTTGTAATTTCAGATTTATATTCGTAATTTCCGGTTATAAATGCGTAATTTCATTATTTTAATTTATTTTTAATTTGATTTATTATGTAATTTCTTATAAATGCTAATTTTGATTTATTTCAGTAAATTCGTGTTTATTCCTTAATTTTGGATTTATTTCCGTAATTTCGGATTATTTTCTGTAATTTTGGATTTATTTCTGTAATTTCTTGTTTTTGTAATTTCAGATTTATATTCGTAATTTCGGTTTAAATAATAATATTTCGAATTTTCGTAATTTTAGAATTTTTTTTTCTGTAATTTCTTTTTTTTGTAATTTCAGATTTATATTCTAATTTCCGGTTATAAATCGTAATTTCGGATTATTTTCTGTAATTTTGGATTTATTTCTGTAATTTCTTGTTTTTTTTTGTAATTTCAGATTTATATTCGTAATTTCCGGTTATAAATGCGTAATTTTAGATTTATTTCAGTAAATTCGTGTTTATTCCCTTAATTTTGGATTTATTTCCGTAATTTCGGATTGTTTTCTGTAATTTTGGATTTATTTCTGTAATTTCTTGTTTTTTTTTGTAATTTCAGATTTATATTCGTAATTTCCGATTATAAATGCGTAATGTTTGATTAATTCCCGATATTAGGGTACTAAGTGAGTAATTTTAATTATTTTAAGATATTACAGATTTATTTCCAAAAATTCGTATTTATTCCCGTAATTTCGGATTTTTTCTGTAATTTTGGATTTATTTTCATAATTTCCTGATTTTTTTCTGTAATTTCGGATTTATTTCCGTAATTTCCGGATAATTTTATTCAAAAAAATGGAATTTACATCGGTAATAATATGTAATGATATAATAATGTAATAAAATAAATATGAAATAATAAGTAATCACGGAAATAAATCTGAAATTATTCACTTATTACCGTAATATCGGGAGTGCTGAAAATATTCGTAATTACAGAATTATTTCTGTAATTTCGAAATTTTTTTCTGTAATTTTGACTTTTTCGTGTAATTTCAGGTTAATTTCCATAATTATTCCCAAAATAAGTGCGTAATTTTAGATTTATTTTTGTAAATTCGTGTTTATTCCACATTTCGATGTAATTCCGTAATTACGGATATAAATAGTAATTTTGAATTTATCTCTGTAATAGCAAAGAGTAAAAAACATTAAATGCGTAATTTTGATTTATTTCCTTAATTATGAATATATATGCATAATTTTAAATTTATATCCGTAATTTTAGATTTATTTCCGTAATTACGTATTTTTCTGAAAATTTCTGATCATTTCTGTAATTTCTGAATATAAATAGTATTTCAGATAATTTCAAAATTACGAAAAAAAGTGGTAATTGCAGATTGATTTCCTTTAATCATTTATTTCTATAATTTTGATTAAATATTACGGCAATAAAATGTGTAGTTTTAGATTTATTTTTGTAAATTCGTATTTATTGCCGTAATTATGGATTTATTTCCGAAATTACGAATATAAAAGCGGATTTTCGAATTAGATCCGTAATAATAAATGTGTAATTTCGGATTTTCTGTAATTTTGGGATTTATTTCTGTAATTTTTTAATATAAGTTCGTAATTTTAATTAATTTTCAAAATTATGGGTAAAAGTGCGTAATTTCTGATTTATTTTTGAAATTTCGGATTTTTTCTTTAATTTCGGAATTATTTCCATAATTTCTGGATACAAATGTTGTAATTTTGTATTTATTTCTGGAATTTCTGTAAATACGGATTTATTTCGGTAATATCGGAAATATAAATGCGGAATTTCAGATTAATGTCTAAAATTTTGAGGAAAAAATTCATAATTACAAATTTATTTTTCTGATTTTTAATTTTTTCCTGTAATTTTTTACTTTTTCCTGTAATTTCGACTTTATTTCCATAACTTACGAATATAAATGCGCTAATTTTGGAATTATTTTAGCAATTTCGTATTTTTTCTGTAGTTTCTGATAAATTTCTATAATTTTTGAATATAATTATGTAATTTTGGATTAATTTCAAAAATTACGGACAAAAAGTGCTTAATTTCAATTTATTTACGTAATTACGTAAATAAATGTGTAATTTGGGATGTTTTATTATAATTTTGTATTTATTTCTGCAATTTTTAAATATAAAGCGTAATTTCAGATTGATTTTTAAAATTACGAACAAAAAGTGCGTAATTTCTAATTTATTTCAATAAATTCTTGTTTATTACCATTATTTCAGATTTATTATCAAAATTTCTGATTTATTTTTGTAATTTCTGAATATAAATCCGTAATTTCTGATTACTTTTCAATATTACGGGAAAAAGTGCGTAATTTCCGATTTATTTTCGTAATTTTAGATTTTTTCCGTAATTACGGATATAAATACGTAAATTTTTATATATTTCTGTAATTTCCTCTTTTTTTAGTAATTTCTGAATTATATCAGTAATTTCTAAATATGAATGTGAAATTTCATGTTAATTTTCAAAATTGTGAAAATAAGTGCACAATTTCAGCTTTATTTCTGTAATTTAGGATTTATTTTGGTAATTTCTTATTTTTTTCATTAATTTTAAATTTATTTCTGCAATTTCTAAATATAAATACGTAATTACATTTTAATTTTTAAAATTCCGGGAAAACAGTTTGTAATTACAGATGTATTTCCATATTTTTGGATTTTTTCCTGTAATTTCGGACTTTTTCTTGTAATGTCGGATTTATTTCTGTAATTTCTGGATAGAAAGCTGTAAATTTTGATTAATTTCCAAAATTATGGGAAAAAAGTGCGTAATTTCAGATTTACTTTTGAAATTTTGGATCATTTCCTGTAATTTCGGATTTATTTCCATAATTTCTGGATATAAATGTTGTAATTTTGTATTTATTTCTGTAATTTTGAATTTTTTCCGTAATTTTTTTCTGTAAATTTAGATTTATTTTGGTAATTTCTGAAATTTATTAAATGGGTAATTTCAGATTAATACCTAAAATTTTGGAGAAAAAATTCATAATTACAGATTTATGTTTGTAATTTTTAATGTTTTCCTGTAATTTTTGACTTTTCCTGTAATTTCGACTTTATTTTCATAAATTCTGGATATAAATGCGTACTTTTGGATTTATTTTTGCAATGTCGTATCCGGTAATTTTTCCTGTAATTTCTGATTTATTTCTGTAATTTTTGAATATAATTGTGTAATTTTAAATTAATTTCAAAAATTACGGACTAAAAGTGCAGATTTCAGATTTATTTATGTAATTACGAAAATAAATGCGTAATTTCAGATTGATTTTCAAAATTACGAACAAAAAGTGCGTAATTTCAGATTTATTTCCATAAATTCTTGTTTATTCCCGTAATTTCGAATTTATTATAGTATTTTCGGTTTTATTTCCGTAATTTCTGAATATAAATTACGTGATTTCAAATTAATTTCCAAAATTACGGAAAAAGTGCGTAATTTCAAATTTATTTCCGTAATTTCATATCTTTTCCTTTAATTTCGGATTTATTTCAAAACCAGTGGCGTCCTTAATACCCAAATTTACTCACCCAGTGGTGTCTCCAGTGAACTAAACAGAAAAGCAAAACGAATAAAATAAACGAAGATGGCTTTAAACTTGAATTAACCTTTCGAAACCTAAATTGAACACAAAATAACCCTACCAGAAAATAAAACACAAGAATGTTAGGTTTGAATATTTTATTAAATATCAACTTCGAACAAACTGCTGAAACAGAAATAAACCTCAATCTTCATCTGCAAGATTGGTTATTAATTAAATAAAACTAATTAATTAATTAATTCTTGAACATTTTTATTTGGATTTGAGATGTAAAAACTTGTATGGTTGCCGAAACAAAAGGAGTATGTAAGGATAGGAAAGAGGGCAGAAAAATAGTTTACGAACAAAACCATATCAAGCATGGATCTTTATTTTATTTGTTTAACAGCATGAATTCGCAGATGAACTTTTAAATCTCCTTTCCGAAAAGATTTATAATCGCAGACTTTGCACTCAAAAGATTTCGTGCCGGTATGAGTTTGCAAGTGATATTTCAAATACGCTTTTTTGTAGCATTTGAAGTGGCAAATTTTGCACTCAAACGGTTTTTCACCGGTATGAGTTAGTAGATGATCTTTCAATGCTTGTCTACGAGATGATTTATAATCGCAAATTGAACACTCATATGGTTTCTCGCCGGTATGAGTTCGCATGTGAACCTTCAGATCTTGTTTTTGAGAACATTTGTGACCACAAATGTTGCATTCAAACGGTTTTTCGCCAGTATGTATTCGTAAATGACCATTCAAAGAGTCTTTTCGCGAACATTTATAATCACACATATTACACTTATATGGTTTCTCGCTGGAATGAGTTAAAGTGTGACGTTTTAATGTTTGGTTAAGAGAACATTTAAAACCGCACATTTCGCACTCAAATCGCTTCTGGCCAATATGAATTTGAAAATGCTTTCTCAAACCTCCTTTCTCGGAACATTTAAAAGAGCAAATGTTACACCCAAACGGCTTCTCGCCGGTATGAATGAGTAAATGAGTTTTCAAATGCCGTTTTTGCGAATATTTAGCGTCGCAAATATTACATTCAAATGGTTTCTCACCGGTATGAATTCGTACGTGGCTCTTCAGATGATCGTTTCGTGCAGATTTATAATCGCAAAGACTGCATTCAAACGGTTTTTCGCCGGTATGCGTACGTAAGTGACTATTTAAACTTCCTTTTTGAGTAAATTTATAATCGCAAACTTTACACGCAAAACGTTTCTTACCAGCCTGAATTTTTTCCGCTTTCCCAGCTGATGAATTTCGGATGAGATGAGATCTACTAGGTGAGTCATTATTGGAAGTCTCTTCCTTAATGTCAATGGAATGATGTAAATGTTCTACTTTGATGTGCATGTAATCCGCGTTTTCAATTTTAATGTTTTTGCAACCATCTTCCACGTCTTCTGAGATTACCCCCTCGTTAATGGATTCTATTTTAATTTTTCTACCAATATTTTCTAATTCTGGTAAAAATGACATATTTTTATTAATGTCAGCGGCCATTAATTCTACTAGGATGTGTTTATGTTGCCTACCGCGGCAAAATAAAAATAATTATTACTGAAATACCCGAGTTCTCTACGTGTGGCCAAAATACGGTAAACGAGTGACCGTACATATTCATAGTAACGATTAATAATTGAAAATCATCATGTTGTAATTATTTAAGGACAATTTATTCTCAGGTTTACTTTTTTACGTAACTTGCGATCAGATTAATACCAAGTATCAGATCAAATCAAGTCAATACCGACACTATTTTAATTAATTAATCACCAATCTCGCAGATAAAGATTGAGGTTCGATTCTGTGTCAGCAGTTTATTCAAATTTTGGCAAGGTTAATATTTAATAAATATTCAAACCTAATATACTATTATAATATTATTTTTATGCAGGAATGCAGAGTATTAAATGTTTACAAATTAGGTTACAGTTTTCTTGGGAACGATAAATACCAAATGCGCGTGAAGAGTATTCCATTCCCCAAAGACCCCCCTTCCGGTGCATTTAAATCAGAAATGAATGAAAGATTTCAACATTTCTGAGTTTTTCCAAAAATTTTCCATTTCTGCCGAATGTATAACTTGAGTTCTTAGAAAGTATAAACTGGGGAAGTCTGGGGATATAGAATACTCCCCCCCCCCAAGAATATGTCAACATTCCCTCCCAAGCCCTTTCATAAAGCTTCTACATAATTTGTCAACATTTAATGTTCTGCCTTCCGATCCTGGTGCACTGGAGGGTGTTCCACACCCCCAGACCCCCCCGTTTCAACAGTTTTAATTTATCAGAAGTCAATTAAAAATTTCAGCATAATATCTAAAACTTTTAAAAATTAGGAACAGCTAAGCAATTATGCTAAATGTATTGGTTGATTTCTTATAAATTATAAACTGCACCGACCGGGGGGGAATAACCATCAGGATATGTTATTATTCCCTCCCAATGTCGGAAGGCAGAACATTAAATGTTTACAAATCACATAGAAACTTTATGATACCGCTTTCATTTTTTTGGGAACGAATATATATACCGAGTGTAATTGGAGGGTAGACCATTCCTCCCAGACCCCCCGGTCTACTGTTAATATTTAAATAATATAAATAAATTTAATTAAAGTATGTGCCAGCATGTGATAATTTTAAAAAACTTCAGATATTATACTAAAATCCTTAATTTACTTCTGATATAAATGCAGTGGCCAAACCGGGGGGTCTGGGGGTGTGAAACACCCTCCAGTGTCTCAGCAGTGGGCGGCAGAATTTTAAATGTAATAAATCAGGTAGAAGGATTAAAAATCCTGTTTTAATTTTTTTAAGAACGATGACATATACCGGGGGTGCCTGGAAGGTATTCCATACCCCCCAGACCCCCCGGTCGGTACTTTTAATATTTAAAAGATATAATAAATTCATTTCAAGTATGTGTTAGCCATTGCTAATTTTAAAAAACTTCGGATATTATACTAAAATCCTAGATTTACTTCTGATGTGAATAAACTGCTCAAACCGGGGGGTCTGGGGGGTGTGGAACACCCTCCAGTGTCTCAGCAGTGGGCGGCAGAATTTTAAATGTAATAAATCAGGTAGAAGAATTAAAAATCCTGTTTTAATTTTTTTAAGAACGATGACATATACCGGGGGTGCCTGGAAGGTATTCCATACCCCCCAGACCCCCCGGTCGGTACTTTTAATATTTAAAAGATATAATAAATTCATTTCAAGTATGTGTTAGCCATTGCTAATTTTAAAAAACTTCGGATATTATACTAAAATCCTAGATTTACTTCTGATGTGAATAAACTGCTCAAACCGGGGGGTCTGGGGGGTGTGGAACACCCTCCAGTGTCTCAGCAGTGGGCGGCAGAATTTTAAATGTAATAAATCAGGTAGAAGAATTAAAAATCCTGTTTTAATTTTTTAAGAACGATGACATATACCAGGGTACCTGGAGGGTATTCCACACCCCCAGACCCCCGGTCGGTACTTTTTATATTTAAAAGACATAATAAATTCATTTCAAGTATGTGTTAGCCATTGCTAATTTTAAAAACTTCAGATATTATACTAAAATCCTAGATTTACTTCTGATGTGAATAAACTGCTCAAACCGGGGGTCTGGGGTGTGGAACACCCTCCAGGGCCTCAGCAGCGAGGGCAGAATATTAAACTTTAGAAATCAGGTAGAAGGTTTCCGATTCTGGTTTAATTGTTTTAGGAACGATGACATATACCGGGGTACTTGATTTTCTGTCTTCCGATGCTGGTGCACTGGAGGGTGTTCCACACCCCCCAGACCCCCCGGTTTATACAGTTTTATTTTATCAGAAGTCAATTAAAAATTTCAGCATAATATCTAAAACTTTTAAAAATTAGGAACAGCTAAGCAATTATGCTAAATGTATTGGTTGATTTCTTATAAATTATAAACTGCACCGACCGGGGGGGAATAACCATCAGGATATGTTATTATTCCCTCCCAATATCGGAAGGCAGAACATTAAATGTTTACAAATCACATAGAAACTTTATGATACCGCTTTCATTTTTTTGGGAACGAATATATATACCGAGTGTAATTGGAGGGTAGACCATTCCTCCCAGACCCCCCGGTCTACTGTTAATATTTAAATAATATAAATAAATTTAATTAAAGTATGTGCCAGCATGTGATAATTTTAAAAAACTTCAGATATTATACTAAAATCCTTAATTTACTTCTGATATAAATGCAGTGGCCAAACCGGGGGGTCTGGGGTGTGGAACACCCTCCAGTGTCTCAGCAGTGGGCGGCAGAATTTTAAATGTAATAAATCAGGTAGAAGGATTAAAAATCCTGTTTTAATTTTTTTAAGAACGATGACATATACCGGGGGTGCCTGGAAGGTATTCCATACCCCCCAGACCCCCCGGTCGGTACTTTTAATATTTAAAAGATATAATAAATTCATTTCAAGTATGTGTTAGCCATTGCTAATTTTAAAAAACTTTGGATATTATACTAAAATCCTAGATTTACTTCTGATGTGAATAAACTGCTCAAACCGGGGGGTCTGGGGGGTGTGGAACACCCTCCAGGGCCTCAGCAGCGGGGGGCAGAATATTAAACTTTTACAAATCAGGTAGAAGGTTTCCGATTCTGATTTAATTGTTTTAGGAACGATGACATATACCGGGGGTACTTAATTTTCTGTCTTCCGATGCTGGTGCACTGGAGGGTGTTCCACACCCCCAGACCCCCCGGTTTACACAGTTTATTTTTATCAGAAGTAAATTAATAATTTCAGCATAAATCCGAAATAAGACGCGGAAAATAACACCCTGCGGTGCCTCAGCAAGGGGGGGGGCAGAATATTAAATTTTTAAAAATCAGATAGAAGGATTAAAAATCCTGTTTCAATTTTAGGTAGGATGTCCAAGTGTTCTAAAAGCGTTCACATTTGCGCAGTGACGTCGTCTGTGATTATTAACATGAGCAGAACAGTAGGCCTATCCTACAGATTGGTATTAAAAGCGTTCAAATTTGTTGAGTGACGTCATCTGTGAATAGTAATATGCGCAGAAAAGCAGACATATCCTACTATAGTAGTTATTATACCATGACATATACCGAGCGTACCTGGAGGGTATTCCGTACCCCCAGACCCCCCGGTCTGTACTATTAATATAAAAGATATAAATAAATTCATGCGCGTCCGCAATTTTTCACTTTTTTTTTAAATTAAGCTTTTCGGTCCCGGTTTTTAGCGAAAAACCTCTTTAGGGTCCTAGAGAGTAACTGTGCAAAATTTGGTTGAAATCGGTCAAATGGTTCAGGAGAAAATGGAGGACAAACAAACAGACATTGATTTTATATATATAGATAGATATTCGCGGTGTTTAAATTTGAATTGAGCGCGTTGAGGTTACGCCATCTCGGGGCGATAAAGGGAATAGCTCGTAGCTTCACTCTGCGTTGAGGCCCTTGTTGTGTGGTGAACCAAGCGTACGGTCGTGATACCGCCGCTTTGAGGCGCCGATCTCTGCTAACGCAAAGCTGCTTAATCTGACCGAGTTGAGTGAATCTGCATGAATTATAGCATAGCATACAACTTTGAAATGATGAAAGAAGAATCTTAAACAAATAAATAACCTTGGTGGTTGGTAAGATTGAAAACAATTGACAAATATTATTTGTGAGTGTCCATATTCGACTTGGGCGCTAACGCGCTTTTTTTGTTTAATACATAACCTGTAATACAATATGCACGTTTGCACCGTTTTTGACTTAAGTAAAACTTAAGTTTTTTTGACAGCGCCAAATTTAAATTTATTTAAATTTAAATACTGCATAAACTTAAGTTACATTTGAAGCAAACTAAACAGATACTCTTAAATCTAAAATTTTTTTAGCGGTCGTGTGTTGTTCGTGTTTACGAACGAATACGAGTATTGTTTTGACGTAAACATAGTTAATTTATTTTGAAGAATAAGCTAACAAGACATCTAACGGCAGTGGTGGAAGAGTATCAATTAATTTAGAACTGAAATGCGGTTTTCATCTTGCACAACCTAGGAAATGTATAATAACCTAAATTTGAAGAAAATAATTAGAATAAATCGGGGGGGTCAAGTATGCCAAAATCGGCGTAACAGAATGTTTAAAATTTATACAGACGTAGTTTTTGTTTCCTTAGGAAGAGTGACATATACAAATATTGAAAATTTTTTCTTTTAGCAATTTGAGTGAGGTAAAAATTATGCAGATACTACGTTATTGAACACCCCCCCCCCCCCCCGAAGACTTCCGGTATTTATAATATTTCTTTTTGCTTTAAAAAAGGTTTTCCACATTAATCACTAAATACTGAAGGTCATGAGTTTGTAAATATATTATCTATTGCAATATGAGTGTAGCTGGTGAGACTTCAAAACTATGTCTTATGCTGATGGGTGAAGTTTTAAAATTTGCAAAAGATTTTCTATTATTAAAAATTTTACATGACTACAATAATGGCCAAACAGATATGCTAAAATTTTCAATTCTAATGAAAATAAAGTGCATAGACCGAGGGGGTCTAGATCCCCCCAAGATTACGGTCACACTAATACATTAATCTTGCAAATTGAGATTGACGTTATTCTCTATCTCAGCAGTTTGTTCGATTTTCCGTGAGGCGGTCATTGGCCTGGTTGTTATCGCGATCAACTGCTAATGTAAGGCTCCCCGGTTTGAATCCGGGTAGAGCTCACTTTGCAATGCCGTCTCCGTGCTTCGGAAGGCACGTAAGGATGGTAGTCCTTTCACAAGGTTCTGGCAACATCTTTGAGGCATTAATTGCTAGAGTACCCTCTCGAGGAGTCGGGTAAACGAAAATCGATTGTATATTATATAATATAATCTATCTATTAAATAAATTAACAAAGTAACCAATCAGATAGCAGCAAAACAAAAATCAGAAATATGATTGGCTACTTCGTTAATTTATCTTATTGATATCTCTAAGTGAAGAAATCGGGCATTAGAGAATACCGGCCTTATGCCCGCTTTCTTCACTTATAGTTATCGTCAAGTTAGAGAATCTCAGGTTAAATTGGCGAAATAACCAATCAGAGGACAACAAAACAAGTAAATCAAACATCCGATTGGTTATTTCGTCAATTTAACCTGAAGTTTGCTAACTAAGATAACTACGTGTAAAGAAATCGGCCATTAATACAGTAATCAAGGGGTCAACCGCTAGAGGAAATCGTGTACAATTAACTTCACACTTCACGTACTTCATCATAATTCTCCATACTTCTTACAAAAGAGACTTACAGAAATACCAAAATTTAAGCACTGGAGGGTGTTCCACACCCCCCAGACCCCCCGGATTGAATAGATTATTTTATCAAAGTAAACTAAAGATCTCCCGTTGCAGAGGCACTAGAGGTGTTTCACTCCCCAGCCCCCAGATCAAGTAGTTTATTTTTATCAGAAGTAAACTGAACTCTCCTGTTGCAGAGATCTACCTCCCAGGGAGTACGGAATTTATAATTAGGTAGTTTATAATTAATTGTCAGATTACGAATTAAACACATTTATTTGGCCATAGCTAATTTTAATAAACTTGAGATATGCTTAAATATTTAATTCACTTTTAGTAAAAATAAATTATTTAAACCGGGGGTCTGGGGTGTGGAACACCCTCCAGTGCTTCTTCAACGGAGATCTTCAGTTTACTTCTAATAAAAGTAAATTACTCGGTCTGGGGTTCTGCATGTTCTGCAATGTTCTTCATTCCAAAATTTGTGCACTGGAAGGTGTTCTACACCCCCCCTCCCCAGTACTTCATTAGATGTGTACAAAAAACTTCACCAGCGGTTAACCCCTCGACAGTAATACTAAAAAGCGAAATTGAATATAAAAAAAAAATTCAAAAACAAATGAAAATGTTTGCGTCCTGAATACGGTTCTGTGCTTTGTTTGAGGTTATGTGTAAGTTCGGCTGTCAAGAATCTTGGGTAAGTAATTAATTAATTTGAAATAATGATGCTTCTTAATCTTTCTTTCTAGCCAAGATTTTTTTGGTTAAAAACAATATTTTTTGGCGGCGGTAACGGATTATTTTACAAACGGAACTTGACCAGAAATTGATTAATACAAACGGTGAGTGACATTGCAAAATTTCTCTATTTATTGACAGTAATTAACGGTAATTTGTTTTAGAGACAACTGCGAATTTTCGGTTTCTCAAATTATGACAAAACAAAAGAACAAGAGGGGCGTTTTGATTTGACATTTAAAACTGACCTGTACCTGAAGTAAAAATGAATCGAACCTGGTAACGTAACATGGATCGGGTGAGTGTTGGTGAAACTTCTAATCACAAAGCTGAGTCGTAACGAACATTCATCGCCAACTCCTCCCGTTACTTGGGGGCTTTCCGGGATGACAGCTACATCGCTTCCGGGAGAACTAAAGTTTATTCCTTCTGGCACAATCGTAAGCATAAACATTTCCGATGACCCTTCAGAAGGCGGATTAGGAAAAAGATTGCAAACTGGCGTCAAACACCCCGAGTGAGGTTTATAGCTCTGATTCTTTGAATTTCAATAATTAAACGCACTCAAAAAAACTGATATTTGACACTTTCAAATTGCGAAATTTGTCCATTTGACGGACGGCTACCCGATACGCCACTGCCACACTGCCAGTATCCACAGCCAGTTTATATCAATGTACCGGTTGAGTCGTAACGTAAGCACAAGTTGACCTAAATAAATTGTTCCACCGTAATAAAATTCCATCGACATGAATAACCAAATGGTAGAAAATGGTAAGAAAAAAATTAAAACGGAAGACAATGATAAAGATATCGATTTAAAACCTCTACATTATTCCGTTAACATTAAAGATGATAATTCGATTAACGAAGGGGTAAAATCAAATGAAGTTGCATGTCGTAGCAAAGAGAAAATTAAAATTGAAGTGATGGAAGATGTGGATATAAAGCTGGAAGAGTTGCATCATTTCGTCGACATTAAAGACGAACCTTCGATTCACGAATCTCAGCTGGATCAATTTTGTGAAACACAAAAAGAGAAACAATTTGAATGTGGGGTATGTAACGCAATATTTATGAATAAAATGCAACTTGGGGAGCATGCAAAAATTCATGCCGTCACGAAACCGGTTCGAGTGTAAACTGTGCGATTATAAATCTCTTCGAAAGAAACATTTTAAACAGCATTTACAAAGTCATTCTGGCGAAAAACCGTTTTGGTGCAAAATTTGCGATTGTAAATATGTTCGTGAACGAAGCCTGAAGATTCATTTACTAACCCATGCCGGTGAGAAACCGCTTCAGTGTTACAATTGCAATTATAAATGCTATCACAAAGGAGTTTTGAAATTTCATTTACAAACTCATACTGGCAAGAAATCGTTTGAATGCAAAATTTGCGATTATAAAAGCTTTCAAAAAGGAGCTCTGAAGGTTCATTTGAGAATTCATACCGGTGAGAAACCATATCAATGTTCAATTTGCAATTCTAAATTTTCCCAAAAGGAATCTCTGAAAGTTCACTTACGAACACACACTGACGAGAAATCCTACCAATGCACAATTTGTGATTATAAGTGTATTCGAAAGGACACTTGGAAAGGTCATTTAAGAGCTCATGCCGGTGAGCAATCCTTTGCGTGTAAAATTTGTGAGTACAAATGTTCCCATAAACAAAGTTTTAAAAACATTTATACACCCATACTGGTGAGAAGCCATATCAGTGTACACTGTGCGATTATAAAAGTTCTCTGCAAGGCTCTCTGAAAGTTCATTTACGAATTCATACCGGGGAAAAACCGTTTAAATGTACAATTTGCGACTTCAAGTGTGCCCATAGAACAACCTTAAAAGTTCACTTGCGAATTCACACGGGCGAGAAACCCTTCGAGTGTAAAATTTGCAATTGTAAATTTTCTCTTAAACAAACTTTGTTACGTCATTTACGAATCCATACCGGCGAGAAATCGTTAAAATCTTCACGAAAATAATATTGGATAAAGAATGCTGACATGAATATGGAGAGAAAATAGTAGCCAGTTAATATGCAGTTTTTTCGGCACCTCCACCATGTCGCAAAGTAAAAAATTCGCGGTTTTAGGATTGAAATCCAAACAAAAGTTGGAGAAGGGCTGGACCAATCGAAACCATTTGCAGGGTTAAACCATCGTATTTAAAAATAACAACAACATTAATAATTGTGACAGAAATAAATAATTATTACGTAACTGTCCAGTGATATGGAAAAATTCGTCCATAACAGTTTGTATAGGACGCTGAAGCTTAGTTCCACACTAAAGTCTCCCTTGCCCAAAGTATTGTCATTGTTTCAAATAATAATGTACTGACATTTTAAACAATAAAAATGTTTGAACTACAAAAGACATTTTAATACTGCTTAAAATTATGTTAGCCTAGTACACAGGGCAGACCACTCTACAATAAAGGTAAGAACCATAATAGCCAAAATTGAAACCCATTTTTTTAAAAGCAATTTAATTTCCAACAGTTTGACCTTGAAAATTTCTATATTTTCGCTTGTGGCGCTGTCTGTCTCTGTGAATCCCCAAGACAATAGCTGCTCTGCAAGTAAATTTACAAGTTGGTACACTTGTTTTTGACGGGTGAAAACCGCCAGTAATCGGAAGTATTTTCACCTTACATAGGAGGCCTACTGTTTACTGAATTTAGTGCGCAACCCTTCAGCCTATAAGGGGCGTTCATAAAGGACGTTCTTGTCTTGGGGGTAGCCAAATGTGACGTCCACATAAAAATTTAATTTTTGGGATTTTTAAAAAAATTATGTTTGAGTATTTGTTTCTAAAAATTTTAAAATATGATAATAAATGGGGAGGGGGGGGGTTGATTTGTGACTATTGGACGTTCTAGAAAGAAGAAAATAAAAGATTGTAACAAAGGGGGGGGGGGTTAAAAATTAATCCGAAATTTCAGGAAATGATCCAAAATTTCAAAAGTAAATCTGAAATTACGCACTTTTTTCCCATAACTTAGAAATTAATCAAAAATTACAACTTTATATTCAGAAATTACAGAAATAATTCTGACATTACAAGAAAAAGTCCGAAATTACAGGAAAAAATTCGAAATTATGGAAATAAATCTATAATTACGAACTGTTTTCCCCGAATTTTAAAAATTAATCTGTAATTACTCATTTATATTCAGAAATTGCAAAAATAAATTTAAAATTAATGAACAAATAAGAAATTACCGAATAAAATCCTAAATTACAGAAATAAAGCTGAAATTGTGCACTTAGTTTCATAATTTTGAAAATTAACATAAATTTACACATTCATATTTAGAAATTACTGATATAATTCAGAAATTACTAAAAAAAGGACAAAATTACAGAAATAAATATATACAAAATTACACATTTATATCCAGAAATTATAAAAATAAATCCGAAATTACAGGAAAAAATCTGAAATTACGAAAATAAATCGGAAATTACGCATTTTTCCCGTAATATTGAAAATTAATCAGAAATTACGGATTTATATTCAGAAATTACAAAAATAATTCAGAAATTTTGATAATAAACCTGAAATAATGGTAATAAACAAGAATTTATGGAAATAAATTAGAAATTACGCACTTTTTGTCCGTAATTTTAGAAATCAATCTGAAATGACGCATTTATATTTAAAAATTGCAGAAATAAATACAAAATTATAATAAAAAATCCCAAATTACACATTTATTTTCGTAATTACGTAAATAAATTTGAAATTGCGCACTTTTTGTCCGTAATTTTGGAAATTAATCCAAAATTACATAATTATATTCAAAAATTATAGAAATTTATCAGAAACTACAGAAAAAATACGACGTTGCTAAAATAAATCCAAAATTACCGCATTTATATTCGTAATTTATGAAAATAAAGTCGAAATTACAGGAAAAAATTACAGGAAAAAATTAAAAATTAGAAAAATAAATCTGTAATTATGAACTTTTTCCTCAAAATTTTAGACATTAACCTGATATTACGCATTTATATTCCGAAATTACCGAAATAAATCCGTATTTACAGAAACAAATTACGGAAAAAATCAAAATTACAGAAATAAATAGAAAATTACAATATTTATATCCAGAAATTATGGAAGTAAATCCGAAATTACAGGAAAAGATCCGAAATTTCAAAAATAAATCTGAAATTACGCACTTTTACCCATAATTTTGAAAATTACAGAAATAAATCCGAAATTACAGAAAAATCCGTAATTACAAAAAAATCCGAAATTATGGAAATAAATCTGTAGTTACACACTTTTTTTCTGGAATTTACAAATTAATCTGTAATTACGTATTTATATTCAGAAATTGCAGTAAAAAAATACGAAATTATGGATATAAATTTGAAATTACGCATTTATATCTGTAATTGCGAGCAAAATCTTAAATTAAAATTATAATCTTAAATCAAAATTGGCATTTATATCCAGTAATTATGGAAATAAATCTGAAATTACAGATAAATCCAAAATTACGCATTAACATCTGGAATTTATAAAAATAAATCGGGAATTACAGGAAAAAGTCCGAAATTACAGAAAAAATCCAAAATTACGGAAACAAATCTGTAATTACAAACTTTTTTTTCCGGAATTTTAGAAGTTAATCTGTAATTACGCATTTATATTCAGAAATTACAGAAATAAATCCGAAATTACTCATTTATTATTATGATATGAATTCGAAATCAAGCATTTATATCCGAA
The DNA here is from genome assembly GCA_036346125.1 of Lycocerus yunnanus. Taxonomy (NCBI): domain Eukaryota; kingdom Metazoa; phylum Arthropoda; class Insecta; order Coleoptera; family Cantharidae; genus Lycocerus; species Lycocerus yunnanus. Next base: position 89,327 of record JARFIX010000178.1, on the reverse strand, counting down.
TTACGGAAAAATACAAAATTACAGAAATAAATACGAAATTACGCATTTATATCCAGAAATTAAGAAATAAATCCGAAATTACAAGAAAAATCCGAAATTACAAATAAATCCGAAATTACGGAAATAAATCTTACATAATTTTGAAATTAATTAAAATTACGATTTATATCCAGAAATTACAGGAAAAAATCCGAAATTACAGAAATCCAAATTAGAAATAAATCTGAAATTACGAACATTTCATACATCGTAATTCAGAAAATCTTAAATTATAAAATTATGAATCTTAACCCAAAATTGGATTAAATCCAGAAATTACAGAAATAAATCCGAAATTACAATAAATCCAAATTATTACGATTAACATTTTGGAATTTATAAAATAAATCCGAAATTACAGAATTATATCCGAAATTACAGAAAAATCCAAAATTATGGAAATAAATCTGTAATTACAACTTTTTTCCGGAATTTTAAAATTAATCTGTAATTAGGCATTTATATTCAGAAATTGCAGAAATAAATCCGAAATTACGTCAAAATTATTATAATCTGTAATTAAAATTCCGCATTTATATCCGTAATTACGGAAATAAATCCAAAATTACAGAAATAAATCCGAAATTACCATTATATTGGATATGAATAAATCCGAATTAATCCGAATTACGAAAAATCCAAAATTACAGAAATAAATCGAAATTACGCATTTTATCCGGAAATTTGAATAATAATTAAGAATTACGAAATTTATATCGAAATTACAGAATAAACCGAAATTTAAAATTAATTAATCGAAATACGATTTATATCCAAATTACAAAAAAATCCGAAATTACAGAAAAATATTACAAAAATCCGAAATTATGGAAATAAATCGAATTACATCCGAATTTAAAATTAATCTGAATTACGATTTTATCCGAAATTTATCGAAATTAATCTGAAATTACGCATTTATATCTCGAAATTACGAAATAAATCTTAAATTAAAATTATAATTTAAATCAAAATTGGAATCATTTATATCCAGAAATTACGGAAATAAATCCGAAATTACAGATAAATCCAAAATTACGCATTAACATCTGGAATTAAAAATAAATCCGGAATTAAGAAATAATCTGAAATTACAGAATATCCAGAAATTACGGAAAAAATCGTAATTACAAATTTATTCCGAATTTTAAAGATTAATCTGTAATTACGATTTATAAATTCAGAAATTACAGAAATAAATCCGAAATTACAATTATTCAATTAGGGAAATAAATCGAATTCGAAATCACGCATTTATATCCGTAATTACGAATCAAATTACAAATAATCGAAATTAGCAATTATTATTAGGATATGAATTCAAATCCATTTAAATCCGTAATTACGAAAAATCAAAATTAGAAATAAATCGAAATTACGCATTTATATCCGGAAATTATGGAAATAAATCCAAAATTACAGGAAAAGATCCGAAATTTCAAAAATAAATCTGAAATTACGCACTTTTACCCATAATTTTGAAAATTAATTAAAATTACGAATTTATATCCAAAATTACAGAAATAAATCCGAAATTACAAGAAAAATCCGTAATTACAATGAAATCCGAAATTATGGAAATAAATCTGTAGTTACACTTTATTAATTATCAATCGGAAAATTATACAAATTAAATCTGTAATTACGCATTTATATCTGTAATTGCGAGCAAAATCTTAAATTTAAAATTATAATCTTAAATCAAAATTGGTCATTTATATCCAGAAATTACGAAATAAATCCGAAATTACAGAATAAATCCAAAATTACGCAATTAACATTGGAATTTATAAAAATAAATCCGAATTACAGGAAAAAGTCCGAAATTACAGAAAAATCCAAAATTACGGAAACAAATCTGTAATTACAAATTTTTCCGGAATTTAGAATTAATCTGAATTACGATTTATTTTCCAGAAATTACAGAAATAAATCCGAAATTACTCAATTATTATTATGGAATTATGAATATCGAATCACGCATTTATATCCGTAATTACGAAAAATCCAAAATTACAGAAATAAATACAAATTACGCATTTATATCCGGAAATTATGAATAAATCGAAATTACAGGAAAAATCCGAAATTTCAAAATTATAAAATCTGAAATTACGCACTTTTCCTAATTTAGAAAATTAATTAAAATTACAGAATATTAAATACAAATTACGAATTATAAATCCGAAATTACAGAATAAATCCGAATTACAAGAAAAATCCGAAATTATCGGAAATAAATCTGAAATTACACATTTTATCCGGAATTTACAAATTAATTGATAATTAATCGAATTACAGAAATAAACAAAAAATTATAATCTTTCGTAATTGCGAGCAAAATCTTAAATTTAAAATTATAATCTTAAATCAAAATTGGTCATTTATATCCAGAAATTACGGAAATAAATCCGAAATTACAGATAAATCCAAAATTACGCATTAACATGTGGAATTTATAAAATAAATCCGGAATTACAGGAAAAGTCCGAAATTACAGAAAAATCCAAAATTACGGAAACAAATCTGTAATTACAAACTTTTTCCGGAATTTTAGAAATTAATCTGTAATTACGCATTTATATTCAGAAATTACAGAAATAAATCCGAAATTACTCAATTATTATTATGGATATGAATTCGAAATCACGCATTTATATCCGTAATTACGGAAAAAATCCAAAATTACAGAAATAAATACGAAATTACGCATTTATATCCGGAAATTATGGAATAAATCCGAAATTACGGGAAAAGATCCGAAATTTCAAAATAAATCTGAAATTACGCACTTTTACCCATAATTTTGAAAATTAATTAAAAATTACGAATTTATATCCAAAAATTACAGAAATAAATCCGAAATTACAAGAAAGAATCCGTAATTACAATGAAATCCGAAATTATGGAAATAAATCTGTAGTTACACACTTTTTTTCTGGAATTTACAAATTAATCTGTAATTACGCATTTATATCTGTAATTGCGGAGCAAAATCTTAAATTTAAAATTATAATCTTAAATCAAAATTGGTCATTTACATCCAGAAATTACGGAAATAAATCTGAAATTACAGATAAATCCAAAATTACGCATTAACATCTGGAATTTATAAAAATAAATCGGGAATTACAGGAAAAAGTCCGAAATTACAGAAAAAATCCAAAATTACGAAACAAATCTGTAATTACAAACTTTTTTTTCCGGAATTTTAGAAATTAATCTGTAATTACGCATTTATATTCAGAAATTACAGAAATAAATCCGAAATTACTCAATTATTATTATGGATATGAATTCGAAATCACGCATTTATATCCGTAATTACGGAAAAAATCCAAAATTACAGAAATAAATACGAAATTACGCATTTATATCCGGAAATTATGGAAATAAATCGAAATTACAGGAAAAGATCCGAAATTTCAAAATAAATCTGAAATTACGCACTTTTACGCATAATTTTGAAAATTAATTAAAATTACGAATTTATATCCACAAATTACAGAAATAAATCCGAAATTACAAGAAAAAATCCGTAATTACAAAAAATCCGAAATTATGGAAATAAATCTGTAGTTACACTTTTTCCGGAATTTACAAATTAATCTGAATTACGATTTATATTCAAATTGCAGAAAAATACAAATTATGGATATAATTGAAATACGCATTTATATCGTAATTGCGGAGCAAAATCTTAAATTTAAAATTATAATCTTAAATCAAAATTGGTCATTTACATCCAGAAATTACGGAAATAAATCTGAAATTACAGATAAATCCAAAATTACGCATTAACATCTGGAATTTATAAAAATAAATCGGGAATTACAGGAAAAAGTCCGAAATTACAGAAAAAATCCAAAATTACGGAAACAAATCTGTAATTACAAACTTTTTTTTCCGGAATTTTAGAAATTAATCTGTAATTACGCATTTATATTCAGAAATTACAGAAATAAATCCGAAATTACTCAATTATTATTATGGATATGAATTCGAAATCACGCATTTATATCCGTAATTACGGAAAAATCCAAAATTACAGAAATAAATACGAAATTACGCATTTATATCCGGAAATTATGGAAATAAATCGGAAATTACAGAAAAAAATCCGAAATTTCAAAAATAAATCTGAAATTACGCACTTTTACCCATAATTTTGAAAATTAATTAAAAATTACGAATTTATATCCAAAAATTACAGAAATAAATCCGAAATTACAAGAAAAAATCCGTAATTACAAAGAAATCCGAAATTATGGAAATAAATCTGTAGTTACACACTTTTTTTCTGGAATTTACAAATTAATCTGTAATTACGTATTTATATTCAAAAATTGCAGTAAAAAAATACGAAATTATGGATATAAATTTGAAATTACGCATTTATATCTGTAATTGCGGAGCAAAATCTTAAATTTAAAATTATAATCTTAAATCAAAATTGGTCATTTACATCCAGAAATTACGGAAATAAATCTGAAATTACAGATAAATCCAAAATTACGCATTAACATCTGGAATTTATAAAAATAAATCGGGAATTACAGGAAAAAGTCCGAAATTACAGAAAAAATCCAAAATTACGGAAACAAATCTGTAATTACAAACTTTTTTTTCCGGAATTTTAGAAATTAATCTGTAATTACGCATTTATATTCAGAAATTACAGAAATAAATCCGAAATTACTCAATTATTATTATGGATATCGAATTCGAAATCACGACATTTATATCCGTAATTACGGAAAAATCAAAATTACAGAAATAAATACGAAATTACGCATTTATATCAGGAAATTATGGAATATAATCGAAATTACAGGAAAAATCCGAAATTATATAAATAAAACGGAAATTACGCACTTTTACCATAATTTTGAAAATTAATTAAAATTACGAATTTATATCCACAAATTACAGAAATAAATCCGAAATTACAAGAAAAATCCGTAATTACAAAAAATCCGAAATTATGGAAATAAATCTGTAGTTACACATTTTTTCCGAATTTACAAATTAATCTGAATTACAGATATTATTATATTACAAATAGAATATCGTAATTAAAAAAATAAAATTATGGAATATAAATTTAAAATTACGCATTTATATCGAAATGTAAATCGAATACAGAAAATCCAAATTTAAAATTATAATCTTAAATTACGAACAAATTGGAAATAATTAAAATTACATTTATATCCAGAAATTACGAAATAAATCCGAAATTACAGAATCGAATTACAAATCCGAAATTATGATAATCTGTATTAACATGTTTTCGGAATTTACAAAAATAAATCGAATTACGTTTAAATCGAAATTACAGTAAAAAATACCGAAATTAGGAAATAAATCTGTAATTACGCAAACTTTTCCGGCAAATTTTTAAAATTAATCTTAAATTAGCATTTATATCCAGAAATTACAGAAATAAATCCGAAATTACAGATAACCAATTACTATTAAATGGAATTATGAAATAAATCGAATTACGCATTTATATCCGAATTACGAAAAATCCAAAATTACGAAATCAAATCTGAAATTACAAATTTATATCGGAAATTATGAATTAGCATTATATCGAAATTACAGGAAAAATCCGAAATTTCAAAAATGAAATCTGAAATACGCATTTATATCCGTAATTCGGAAAAATAAATTACAGAAAAAATAAATACGAATTTATATCCAAAATTACGAAATAAATCCGAAATTACAAGAAAAATCCGTAATTACAAAAAAATCCGAAATTATGGAAATAAATCTGTAGTTCCCACTTTTTTCTGGAATTTACAAATTAATCTGTAATTACGTATTTATATTCAAAAATTGCAGTAAAAAAATACGAAATTATGGATATAAATTTGAAATTACGCATTTATATCTGTAATTGCGGAGCAAAATCTTAAATTTAAAATTATAATCTTAAATCAAAATTGGTCATTTACATCCAGAAATTACGGAAATAAATCTGAAATTACAGATAAATCCAAAATTACGCATTAACATCTGGAATTTATAAAAATAAATCGGGAATTACAGGAAAAAGTCCGAAATTACAGAAAAAATCCAAAATTACGGAAACAAATCTGTAATTACAAACTTTTTTTTCCGGAATTTTAGAATTAATCTGTAATTACGATTTATATTCAGAAATTACAGAAATAAATCCGAAATTACTCAATTATAATTATGGATATGAATTAAATCAATCGACATTTATATCCGTAATTACGGAAAAAATCAAATTACAGAAATTATAATCGAAATTACGATATTATATTCGGAATATTATGAAGTAAATCCGAAATTACAGGAAAAATCCGAAATTCAGAAATAAATCTGAAATTACGCATTTTACCCATATTGAAAATTTAATTAAAATTAAATCCTAAATTACAGAAATTAATCAGAAATTACAGAAAAATCCGAAATTACAATAAATCCAAATTATGGAAAAAATCTGAATTACAAATTTTTCGGAATTTACAGAATTAATCTGTAATTACGGATTTATATTTAAAAATTACAGAAATAAATCGAAATTATCAATTTATTAAATTAATTGAAATTATAAATTAAAATCAACGCATTTATATCCGAAATTACGGAAAAAATCCAAATTACAGAAATAAATCGAAATTACGCATTTATATCCGGAATTATGAAATAAATCCGAAATTACAGGAAAAGATCGAAATTACAAAATAAATCTAAAATTACGCATTTATACATAATTTTGAAAATTAATTAAAATTACGAATTTATATCCAAAAATTACAGAAATAAATCCGAAATTACAAGAAAGAATCCGTAATTACAATGAAATCCGAAATTATGGAAATAAATCTGTAGTTACACACTTTTTTTCTGGAATTTACAAATTAATCTGTAATTACGTATTTATATTCAAAAATTGCAGTAAAAAAATACGAAATTATGGATATAAATTTGAAATTACGCATTTATATCTGTAATTGCGGAGCAAAATCTTAAATTTAAAATTATAATCTTAAATCAAAATTGGTCATTTACATCCAGAAATTACGGAAATAAATCTGAAATTACAGATAAATCCAAAATTACGCATTAACATCTGGAATTTATAAAATAAATCCGGAATTACAGGAAAAAGTTCGAAGTTACAGAAAAATCCAAAATTACGGAAACAAATCTGTAATTACAAATTTTTTTCCGGAATTTTAGAAGTTAATCTGTAATAATAAATCCGAAATTAAAAGAAAAAATCCGTAATTACAATAAAACCCAAAATTATGGAAATAAATCTGAAACTTTTTTTTCGAATTTAAAATTAATCTGTAATTACGTATTTATATTCAAAATTGCAGTAAAAAATACGAAATTATGGATATAAATTTGAAATTACGCATTTATATCTGTAATTGCGGAGCAAAATCTTAAATTTAAAATTATAATCTTAAATCAAAATTGGTCATTTATATCCAGAAATTACGGAAAAAATCCGAAATTACAGATAAATCCAAAATTACGCATTAACATGTGGAATTTATAAAATAAATCCGGAATTACAGGAAAAAGTCCGAAATTACAGAAAAATCCAAAATTACGGAAACAAATCTGTAATTACAAACTTTTTCCGGAATTTTAGAATTAATCTGTAATTACGCATTTATATTCAGCAATTACAGAAAGAAATCCGAAATTAGTCAATTATTATTATGGATATGAATTCGAAATCACGCATTTATATCCGTAATTACGGAAAAAATCAAAATTACAGAAATAAATACGAAATTACGCATTTATATCCGAAATTGAATAATCGAAATTACAGGAAAAATCGAAATTTCAAAATAAATCTGAAATTAACATTTTACCAAATTTGAAAAAATTAAAATTACAGATTTATATCCAAAATTGACAGAATTATAAAATCCGAAATTACAAGAAAAAATCCGAAATTACAAAAAATCCGAAATTAGGAAATAAATCTGTAATTACAACTTTTTTCCGGAATTTACAAATTAATCTGTAATTACGATTTATATTCAGAAATTACAGAAAAAAAATTTATCAAAATTAGGATATAAATTGAAATTACGCATTTATATCGTAATTACGGAAAAATCTTAAAATAATGAAATTCATTATATCTTAAAAATCAAATTAGGTCAATTTAAATAAATTAAATACCATTAAATTTGAAATTAGAAATTTAAATCCAAAATTACAGAATAAATCCGAAATTACGATTAAAAATTTAATAAAAAAATCCGAAATTAGGAAATAAATCTGTAATTACAACTTTTTTCCGGAATTTTAAATTAATCTGTAATTACGCATTTATATTCAGAAATTACAGAAATAAAAATCGAAATTATGAATTATTTATTCAATTGGAAATCAAATTTAATTGAAATCTTAAATCAAAATTGGCATTTATATCCGTAATTACGGAAAAAATCAAAATTACAGAATAAATCCGAAATTACGCATTAATCCGGAATTATGAAAATAAATCCGAAATTACAGGAAAATGAAATTCAAATTTCGAAAAATTAAATCTGAAATTACGCATTTTATTCGAAATTCAAATAAATGAAATTAAATTAATTAATATGAATTACGAATTTAAATTATCCAAAATTACAGAAATAAATCCGAAATTAAAAGAAAAAAATTAAAATGAAATCCGAAATTTGAAATAAATCTGTAGTTACACATTTTTTCGAATTTACAAATTAATCTGTAATTACGTATTTATATTCAAAATTGCAGTAAAAAATACGAAATTATGGATATAAATTTGAAATTACGCATTTATATCTGTAATTGCGGAGCAAAATCTTAAATTTAAAATTATAATCTTATATCAAAATTGGTCATTTATATCCAGAAATTACGAAATAAATCCGAAATTACAGATAAATCCAAAATTACGCATTAACATCTGGAATTTATAAAATAAATCCGGAATTACAGGAAAAAGTCCGAAATTACAGAAAAATCCAAAATTACAGAAATAAATACGAAATTACGCATTTATATCCGGAAATTATGGAAATAAATCGGAAATTACAGAAAAAAATCCGAAATAACGAAAATAAATCTGAAATTTCGCACTTTTACCCATAATTTTAAAAATTAATTAAAATTACGAATTTATATACAAAATTACAGAAATAAATCCGAAATTACAAGAAAGAATCCGTAATTACAATGAAATCCGAAATTATGGAAATAAATCTGTAGTTACACACTTTTTTTCTGGAATTTACAAATTAATCTGTAATTACGTATTTATATTCAAAAATTGCAGTAAAAAAATACGAAATTATGGATATAAATTTGAAATTACGCATTTATATCTGTAATTGCGAGCAAAATCTTAAATTTAAAATTATAATCTTAAATCAAAATTGGTCATTTATATCCAGAAATTAGGGAAATAAATCCGAAATTACAGATAAATCCAAAATTACGCATTAACATCTGGAATTTATAAAATAAATCCGGAATTACAGGAAAAGTCCGAAATTACAGAAAAATCCAAAATTACGGAAACAAATCTGTAATTACAAACTTTTTCCGGAATTTTAGAAGTTAATCTGTAATTACGCATTTATATTCAGAAATTACAGAAATAAATCCGAAATTAGTCAATTATTATTATGGATATGAATTCGAAATCACGCATTTATATCCGTAATTACGGAAAAAATCAAAATTACAGAAATAAATACGAAATTATCCATTTATATCCGGAAATTATGGAAATAAATCGAAATTACAGAAAAAAATCCGAAATAACGAAAATAAATCTGAAATTACGCACTTCTACTTCTATAATTTTGAAAATTAATTAAAATTACGAATTTATATCCAAAAATTACAGAAATAAATCCGAAATTACAAGAAAGAAATCTGTAGTTACACACTTTTTTTCTGGAATTTACAAATTAATCTGTAATTTCGTATTTATATTCAAAATTGCAGTAAAAAAATACGAAATTATGGATATAAATTTGAAATTACGCATTTATATCTGTAATTGCGGAGCAAAATCTTAAATTTAAAATTATAATCTTAAATCAAAATTGGTCATTTACATCCAGAAATTACGGAAATAAATCTGAAATTACAGATAAATCCAAAATTACGCATTAACATCTGGAATTTATAAAATAAATCCGGAATTACAGGAAAAGTCCGAAATTACAGAAAAATCCAAAATTACGGAAACAAATCTGTAATTACAAACTTTTTTTTCCGGAATTTTAGAAATTAATCTATAATTACGCATTTATATTCAGAAATTACAGAAATAAATCCGAAATTACTCAATTATTATTATGGATATGAATTCGAAATCACGCATTTATATCCGTAATTACGGAAAAAATCCAAAATTACAGAAATAAATACGAAATTACGCATTTATATCCGGAATTTAAAAATCCGAAATTACGGAAAAGATCCAAAATTTTACAGATAAATCCAAAATTACGCATTAACATAATTTTAAAATAAATCAAATTACGAAAATCCAAATTACAGAAATAAATCCGAAATTACAGGAAACAAATCCGTAATTACAAAAATCCGAAATTACGGAAATAAATCTGTAATTACGCATTTATATTCGAATTTACAAAATAAATCGAAATTACGTAATTATATTCAGAAATTGAACAGATAATCATAATTAGGGAATCAAATTATGGAAATAAATAGAAATTACGCATTTATATCCGAAATTAGAATAAATCAAATTCGGAAAAATCAATTAAAATAAATTAAATAGCATTTTACCTAATTTAAAATTAAAATTACGTATTTATATCAGAAATTACGAAATAAATCCGAAATTACAGAATAAATCTAAAATTACCAAAAATTTAAAAAAATCTGTAGTTACAATTTATAATTTAAAATTAATCTGTAATTACGATTTATATTCAGAAATTCAAAATAATACGAAATTAAATAAATTTGAAATTACGCATTTATACCCGGGAAAATTATGGAAATAAATCTGTAAATTAAGAAAATAATCAAATAACGAAAATTGGTAAATCTAGAAATTACGAATAAATCGAAATTTTGAAAATTAATTAAAATTACGAATTAAATCTGCAAATTTATAGAAATAAATCCGAAATTACAAGAAAAATCCGAAATTACAGAAAATAAAAAATCCGAAATTATGGAAATAAATCTTGTAATTACAAAAACTTTTTTTCCGGAATTTTAAAATTAATCTGAATTACGATTTATATTCAAAATTACAGAAATAAATCCGAAATTACAAGAAAATCCGTAATTACAAAATTATGGAAATAAATCGATTACACATTTTCCGAAATTACTGAAACAAATCAATTAGTAAAATCGAAATTAGGATATTAAATACAATTAAATTAAATAAATTTAAATTATAATCTTAAATCAAAATTGGTCATTTATATCCAGAAATTACGGAAATAAATCGAAATTACAGATAAATCCAAAATTACGCATTAACATCTGGAATTTATAAAATAAATCCGGAATTACAGGAAAAGTCCGAAATTACAGAAAAATCCAAAATTACGGAAACAAATCTGTAATTACAAACTTTTTCCGGAATTTTAAAAATTAATCTGTAATTACGCATTTATATTCAGAAATTACAGAAATAAATCCGAAATTATTCAATTATTATTATGGATATGAATTCGAAATCACGCATTTATATCCGTAATTACGGAAAAATCAAAATTACAGAAATAAATACGAAATTACGCATTTATACCCAGGAAATTATGGAAATAAATCGAAATTACAGAAAAGATCCGAAATTTCAAAATAAATCTGAAATTACGCACTTTTACGCATAATTTTGAAAATTAATTAAAATTACGAATTTATATCCAAAATTACAGAAATAAATCCGAAATTACAAGAAAAATCCGTAATTACAAAAAATCCGAAATTATGGAAATAAATCTGTAGTTACACATTTTTTCCGGAATTTACAAATTAATCTGAATTACGTATTTATATTCAAAATTGCAGTAAAAAATACGAAATTATGGATATAAATTTAAAATTACGCATTTATATCTGTAATTGCGGAGCAAAATCTTAAATTTAAAATTATAATCTTAAATCAAAATTGGTCATTTATATCCAAAATTACGGAAATAAATCCGAAATTACAGATAAATCCAAAATTACGCATTTACATCTGGAATTTATAAAATAAATCCGGAATTACAGGAAAAGTTCGAAATTACAGAAAAATCCAAAATTACGGAAACAAATCTGTAATTACAAACTTTTCTTTCCGGAATTTCAGAAATTAATCTGTAATTACGCATTTATATTCAGAAATTACAGAAATAAATCGAAATTACTCAATTATTATTATGGATATGAATTCGAAATCACGCATTTATATCCGTAATTACTGAAAACATCCAAAATTACAGAAATAAATACAAAATTACGCATTTATATCTAGAAATTATGAAAATAAATGAAAAATTACAGGAAAAGATCCGAAATTTCAAAATAAATCTGAAATTACGCACTTTTACGCATAATTTTGAAAATTAATTAAAAATTACGAATTTATATCCAAAATTACAGAAATAAATACGAAATTACGCATTTATATCCGGAAATTATGGAAATAAATCGAAATTACAGAAAAAAATCCGAAATAACGAAAATAAATCTGAAATTTCGCACTTTTACCCATAATTTTAAAAATTAATTAAAAATTACGAATTTATATCCAAAAATTACAGAAATAAATTCGAAATTACAAGAAAGAATCCGTAATTACAAAGAAATCCGAAATTATGGAAATAAATCTGTAGTTACACACTTTTTTTCTGGAATTTACAAATTAATCTGTAATTACGTATTTATATTCAAAAATTGCAGTAAAAAAATACGAAATTATGGATATAAATTTGAAATTACGCATTTATATCTGTAATTGCGGAGCAAAATCTTAAATTTAAAATTATAATCTTAAATCAAAATTGGTTATTTATATCCAGTAATTATGGAAATAAATCTGAAATTACAGATAAATCCAAAATTACGCATTAACATCTGGAATTTATAAAAATAAATCGGGAATTACAGGAAAAAGTCCGAAATTACAGAAAAAATCCAAAATTACGGAAACAAATCTGTAATTACAAACTTTTTTTTCCGGAATTTTAGAAATTAATCTGTAATTACGCATTTATATTCAGAAATTACAGAAATAAATCCGAAATTACTCAATTATTATTATGGATATGAATTCTAAATCACGCATTTATATCCGTAATTACGGAAAAATCAAAATTACAGAAATAAATACGAAATTACGCATTTATATCCGGAAATTATGGAAATAAATCGGAAATTACAGAAAAAGATCCGAAATAACGAAAATAAATCTGAAATTACGCACTTTTCTCGTAACTTTAGAAATTAATCTGAAATTAATTTAATCACATTCTCTTTGACGCACCGCCAAGAAACTGGCTTTTGCACTGAAATTGCGTTGTTTGTACACAATTTCGCTGGTAGAGATTTTCCCTCACCACTGTTATTACCCCTTATCTGAACGCAACGAAGTGATGCGTAGAATATTATTAATGTGGTAAGCATAGTAAGATTTACGCGGTAATCTTTGATTTAGCGCATAATTCGATGGGAAAATAATCATTCAATAAATATTAAACTTCTAAAATGAATATTTGCAGATTAATTCGTTAATAATTTATTTTCTTTACCCATATGGAAGCCAGAAATTGTAATCTTATCCTCAGTTTAAAATTCAAAAGCGCTCTAACTGACCCACAGTTTAAGGTACACTGAATAATAAGTAGTAGTTAGGGTATGGGACTACTGGCTCACTTTTGATATAAAATCAATTGCGATTTTGATAGCCACTCGATTCGCGGTTTTCGCATTTAATTGAAAAAAAAATTCGCGGTTTCGGCTTCTATTGTAAAATGAGATTCGATAAATGTTATTAAGTTTACCCTTTGATTTGCTAACGAGACCAAATTTGTGATTGAGGAGGGGGGATTAAAGAAGGGAATATGGTGGTTTCTATTATATGGTCGCTATCAAAATCGTAATTAATTTGATATAAAGAGTGAGCCAGAAGTCCCTTACTACAACTACTATAAATGCCTACTTCAACTAAATTTTCAACTTCTTTATAAATTATTATCGACTTTAAAAATATTAAAACTCCTGGGCGCCATCAGTGTATCACCCACTTCAGTGCTGGTAAAACTTGAGCATCCGTTTCTCTACTAAGCTATAAAATAAAGTTGTTAATAATTAGGCACTTCCTAATTAAAATGATCTACGGAAAAGGAAAATCAAAATTAAATAGCTTCCTAAGCTGTACACCATTTACATGCCAATAATCGGGGTGGGGGAGGGGTTGACCGCTGACCAAAAATGTGTACATCAAATTTGCATTTACAATAATTTGCAAACAATTGCAAAAATTTGCAATTAATTTCAAAATTTGCAAACAATAGCAAAAATTGCAAACAATTGCAGAAATTTGTTAACAATTGCAAATCACTAACAAAATTATGTACACCAAATATACTAGGTGGTCAGTAGCAGCACCTTGGCTGACCTCATTTGACCCCAGTTCTATGACCTTCAGGTTATTAACCCTCAAGGTCACAGTCAAGGTTAAAAAGACCAGCCAAGGATGCCCCAGGCACTACTCAGGGACATATCTCACTTTCAAGGCCAAGTACCTGCAAGGACATACCTCACTCTCAAGGCAGGTGCTCTCTCAAGGCCAAGCGCATGCAAGTTATCTGGTCTGCATAATCTCAAAGACTCACCCAAAAACACTCAACACAGGATAAACTAAAACAATGCCAAACTTGATGTATTATTATTATTATTATCGTTAACATCTACATCACAACAATACTAATTCAAAACTAAAACTAAAATCCTAGTATTGGCTAAATCTACTTTCTATACGATCTAGAAAAACAACTGAAATTTTTTTAATATGGTGTTGGTTATCTCTAGAACTAGAATCAATATTTTATAAAACTTTATATTTACATTTTAAACTAAAAACATGTTTAAACTTCAAAGGCTCGTCATTCTAACAATTTGAATTTTAAAAGTTCGTTATTACTATTCCTTATCACAGACCACCACCAACACCACTCCCAATTACAGGTTCAATATATTACCCTGTTCGAAGCACATTGTTTAAAAATTCTTGTACGTGTGCTGGGGTCTCTTCTTCAGAAACGATGGTTTCCCAGCCTGCCGTGTGATCAAGTTAGACGATCGTCCTCTAACATCTTTATACGATTATAAATGCTCATGCCCCAGAATTGATGATCGATTTAGAAGGTATAACGATTTGTTATCTCAGGAGCTCAGACCATCGTTTCTGAAGAAGAACCACCAACACCACTCCCAATTACAGGTTCAATATATTGCCCTGTTCGAAGCACATTGTTTAAAAATTCTCGTTCGTGTGCAGGGGTCTCTTCTTCAGAAACGATGGGTTGGAACTCTTGAGATAGCAAATCGTTATACCTTCTAAATCGATCATCAATTCGGGGGCATGAACATTTATAATCGTATAATGATGTTAGAGGACGATCGTCTAACTTGATCACACGACAGGATAACGGGAAACCATCGATGTACATAAAATACACAAGCCGACCGCTAAATGAAATATGTTGACGAAGGTTTCTAGCATTTGTTCGCAACCTTTGTTCCATTGCCATAGCACCATCCTTTGTGCACTGGTTGGTTACTGGTACTACTGAGTGAGCACGACCCCCTATATTCTCAACTAATTCTTCTTCGAATAAATCGATAATCTCTGGTTCGAGTGATGATGTAACCGAAATAGTCGTAGTTGACGAGAAGCTGTCTATATCGGGTTGTACAGGTGGGCGTAGAATGCATTCATCTATGGGTATTATATACCCATCCTCTAGTATACCTTCAGGACCCACATCGCTGACTGAAATTAGTATGTGTTTCGCAATATTAGCGGAACCATCGGTGTATCGCAATAAGGTGAAATTTATAGGTAAGTCGTAATTAATACCTATGACTCTATAGCAGAAGTTCGCTATATAATGAGGTTCGTTCGATACATGTTTATTGTTGAGGGGTTCAGCTAACATCAGCTCGAGCATGTTAATAATGGGGTCCTGTTCAAAGGTGTTATCAGTTGGTAAAGCTGTACACACCATATCGAGATGTTGGCTGTAAAAAAGAATAATTACGGCGTAATACAGAAACATTGCTTCAGTCTAAAATAACAAAAATATAATTAAATATAACGTAAACCATAAATTAATATTAATTTACCTTTTTGCTGTACTATTATTTTATAAACACGAAGCGCGTACTTACAATGATAAAATTGTGTTTAGCCTGGTGTTTATATACACGAATATTATCTTTATAATTTTTAAATACTTCTTCGAATACTCATCAATTTATATTTATTACTAACCTAATTATGTCTGACCCAGGGGTTAATAAATGAAAACAGCTTAATCGATAATTCATTATTATCAACACCTAGATTCAAATACATAGTAATATATTTATTGAGATAATCCAATACAATGTAATATTATGTTATTATAATAACATAATTTAACCTTTCCGATTTTGGTTAATAATAACATTATTATAAAACATAAACCTGATGTAACATCTTTCAGCTACATAGTATGTGCAGGCTGACGACCAAAGTTATTGTTGCAGGTTGTAATTACAATGAAATATGTATAACAACGTACCGTAAGCTCTTCTTCTTCTTCTTCTTTTCAGCCTTTACTAGTCCACTGCTGGACCATACCCTCTTTCTCTAAGAGAAAGGTTTTCAGCATTAAGATTCAGAAGAAGATAAAGTAAGTTTAAACATTAAACTCAAGTAATGGCTGAAGGTAAAAATACGTAGAGTTGTGTTCCGTCTCCGATGGGATTAGATGGAGTACAATGGTAGAGGCAATGGAGAATGAAATAGCGCGAGAAAAAAAGTAGAAGACTGTGAAGCACCCGTTCATCATAGTCACCAACATCGTCAAGTTGTGTATCAGCCACAGACTCGTTACACCAGGTTGGGAGATGTCGAACAGGAGCTTCTTCAGTGTCCATACTGTACTGCAATGGTCAAACGATTAAGGTTTGTAATACATACCTACAAGGCCCATGCATCCTCCGAAGCCTACAAACAGGACATCATTGCTCGCAGCGCTGTTATAAGGGAGCGTGAATTACTACACGCGAAAATAGATTTGGAGCACGATAGAGCGATGATAATGCATCGCCAACGAGTCACAAATAATAATAATTAACCAAATATGTTATATAATTTATATTTTTCAGAAAATATATTGTTTAATAATTTATAAATTTCTTAAATGCACATATGATGTTTTATTCTCCCAAATAATAATAACAGGTGCTTCGTAAAATACAATTATAATAGTTTATGGTAGGGTTATTATACGTTTTAGGTAATTACAATGTGAATATATAACTGAGCATACAATACAAGTACGGGTACTTATTAGACGCAACAGAGGTGTATGTGATTGTAGCACTGCTATAAACATACTACTACAAGGTTTAGAGTGCTTTACCACATATTCCTATACATAAGAAGGTATTGTGTAATTATTATTATTATTATTATACCGGAATTGTCAATTTACACTAAAGTAAAGGTTCTACAACTGACGAAAATTTTACAACAATTTGTGCTATATATAGAACAGATGCAACTATATTAAAATTACAAAATGATTGTACTAAATTGTATACCATTCAAAACGGTAATCTGTTGAAGAATCTAGATTTATCTTTTAATTTCAAAAATTTCACTAATTTCAACTAAATTTACAACGCACTTTCAGTGTCCCCTAGAATTAAATATGTAGGCATAATAATAGACCCAGGATAGCACACTCATGTTTTCTCCTTCTTTACAGTTTTGTTGTCGGTACGTGTAACCAGTCTTAATAAATGGTGTATCTCTCGAAATTATAGACAGTCGCATCCAGGAAGCCAAGGTATCAACTAGTTGTATTATTTCTTTTAAATTTGTATGTATGCTTATATACAAACAAACAGTATATGGTCTTAGAGAGCTTAACAACAAACACTAGGAACCATATAGACTCAAGATGTCTGTACAAAAGTTTACAATAGCCAGAGAGTATGTAAGAACTATTAAAAAATATGGTGTACAACAAAAAACAGTTGATTTTAATATTAAACCCATCCCACACGACTCAGAACCCGTGGGGTGGGTCAAGGATGCTATTGATCAGCTAATTACTGTGGCTACAGAACATCTATCGCCGGAAGATAAAGTGGGAATCACGTTTGGTTCCAAAGAGTTTCAAAATGGACCAGGGTACCTATCATTCAGAGAGGCATCAAAAATTACATCCGATCAGGTATGGACCTTAATAAGTGGAGTTTTTCAATCCAACTCTACAGGGTTAAACACCGATACATTTGCCTCTCAGTTACAAGTGTAAAAATCCCTAAAGGAAAAGGAAGGGGTCGAAATATAATACTTTTGACGAAGAATGTGTAAAGAGGAAGGGTATTATTTCAATCAAAAATGAGGACAATATGTGTCTCCCTAGAGCTCTAGTAGTTGCTATAGCCCAGCAACAAAGGACCCAAACTATAAAGAAATTCGCCAAAACATTCGAGGGCTACAAACAGCGAGAACGATACAAATGATTACAGTATGAGTTTAAAGGTCCCCGAGGAGGGTGCGGGATTGAAGAGTTACAACTTTTCAAGAATACCTGAAAGATTTTCAAATCGTTGTTTATCAGTATGGCAGTAGGGGCACAACGTCATTTTCGAAGGGCACTCCTCTTTGGAGAAGAAGAAAATACACTTGCTTTATCACAAGGGTCACTTTAACGTTATAATCTCACTTACAGCCGCGTTCTGTACTAGCTACTACTGTGAGGAATGTCACATCGCGTACAATGAAAAAAACAAACATCGTTGTGGAAAATCCTGTTCTGCATGCCAGCAAACCCCGGCATGCCTCGATGAAGACAGGGTGAACTGCCAAGAATGCCATCGTACATTTAGAAGTGAAGTGTGTTTTGATAACACAAGTCTCCAAACTCGTACATAAAAAGTCTTCGGTTTGTGATACATTGAAAAGATGTGAGGACTGTTTGAAAACTATTAAGTCGGGGAGGAACACTCGTGTGATGAAGTCTTTTGCAGGATTTGTGTGAAATACCAACCGCAAGGGCACATGTGTTTTATGAAGATTGATTCAGGGAAACCGAAGCTTAAAAACTATCTGTTTGTTTTTTACGATTTTGAGTGTAGACAAGAAACACCTTTAGATAATGGCGATATTTTACACGAACCTAATTTGTGTGTACTTAAAACAGCTTGTGAATTTTGTATACACAATACAAACAAGCTTTGTGAAAAATGTGGTGTGCGTGTGATGGTTTCGTCGGACTACATGAGGGATAACATCTATAGAAAAAACCCCGTGGAGTGGTTGCTTGATGTTGTTCTTCGTAAAAGGAAAATCTACGAACAGATCGTTGCTATTGCACACAACTCTCAGTCGTATGACTGCCAGTTTTTATTAAACCACATTTTAAATAATACAGATCTAACACCTGAGCTTATAATGCGTGGAACAAAGATTATTCAAATGCTATTGGGGAACGTTAAGTTTATAGATAGTCTAAACTTCTTTCCTATGCCCCTAGCAGCTCTACCAGCGGCATTCGGCCTTGAGGATAAATTTAAGAAAGGGTATTTTCCACATCTCTTCAACATACAAGCAAATGCTGATTATATTGGGCGTATGCCAGACCCCAAATATTATTCTCCAGACACAATGAAAGATGTTGCAACATATCAAAAATTTATGGTCTGGTATAGTGAACACAAGGACGATTTATTTGATTTTAAAAAAGAACTTATGGAATACTGCTTATCAGACGTGGAAATTCTAACCGCGGCTTGTTTAAAATTTAGAAACCTATTACTAGAAGCAGGCGATGTGTGTCCTCTAACTGAGTCGTGTACAATTGCGTCTGCATGTAACAAAGTGTATAGGCGTAACTTTCTTAACATGGATACAATTGGGATCATACCTAGAGGTGGATATAGGTGGAAGGACAGACAATCGAAAATAGCAACTCAATGGTTGATATGTGAAGAAAAACAAAGAAAAATAAACATAATCCACTCTGCTAAGGGGCGTGAAGCTGTTGTTATAGGTGGTGTTAGGGTTGATGGATTTAATGCTGATACTAATACGGTGTTTGAGTTTTATGGATGCTACTACCACGGGTGCCCTACATGTTTTGAATTTGATAGAGATAAACCTCTGTATAACGATGTTTCTGAAACATTTAATATGCGTCTAGAGTCTACAGAGTCTAGGTCTCAACGATTAAAAGTGCAGGGTTATTTAGTGGTTGAAATGTGGGAGTGTTGTTTTAGGAGACAGCTACGAAACAACCCTGCCCTTAAACATCTTACAGAAAATCATCCTTTATTGTTGTCATCACCTCTTAATGCACGCGATGCATTCTATGGTGGACGCACTGGCAATTGTGTTGAATACTACGAAGCTTCTCCAAACGAAAAGATTAAGTACGTTGATATCTGCTCGTTATACCCTTGGGTATGTAAATACGGAAATTCCTGTGGGCACCCAGAGGTTATTGTGGGGCATATCGAATGTTCAGTAATAAATCTAAAGAATACATGTGGTTTGATTAGCTGTGTAATAGTACCACCGATAGATTTATTTCACCCAGTCCTCCCCATAAAATCGAATAACAAACTTATGTTTTCCCTGTGTCGTTCCTGTACCGAATCTTTAAACCAACGCGATTGCAATCATACAGAGAGTGAGAGAGCCTTGCATGGCACTTGGGTTATTGAAGAGGTTGTTAAGGCTGTTGAGAAAGGATATCAAATACTAAATATATACGAAATCTGGAGATATAACTTTTTACAGTATGACGCAGCCTCAAGAACCGGCGGCTTATTTACTGAGATGATGAATAAATTTATCAAATACAAACATGAAGCATCTGGTTGGCCTGCCGAAATTTTATCAGAAGAGAACAAAAGTGCTTATATTGAAGAATTTTTCGTTCGAGAGGGGATCGAACTTCGGAGAGACAAAATTGATAATAACCCTGGGTTACGATCTCTATCTAAACTAATGCTAAATTCGTTCTGGGGAAAACTTGGCCAGCGAGAGAATCAAACTAAAACGGTGATAGTCAATAAGACAAGCGAGTTGTATCGTTTGTTAACAGACCCAGCCATAGAAGTTAATGGAATACAGCTTATAAACCAAGAGGCTGTGGTGGTAAACTACGAGTACCTAGAAGAAGCATACCAGCCCCTCAGTACAGTCAATGTTGTACTGGCTGCATATACCACCGCCCAAGCCCGCCTAAAGCTTTATTCATACCTTGAACTCTTGGGCGATAGAGTCTTATATTACGATACTGACTCTGTTATCTATATATCTAGAGAGGAGTATGACGTACCGATCGGTAACATGTTGGGTGATATGACAAACGAGTTAAATAATGAAAGATTCATATCAAAATTCGCCTCGGGTGGACCTAAAAATTACGGGTATGAGCTAGATGACGGTACAACCACTGCAAAAGTGAAGGGTATATCTCTTAATTATTCCACAGCAAAAATAGTAAATTTTGAAAAAATTGCTGAGATGATTTTGAAACATAGTGATCCTCTACCTGTAACAACCACAAATATTAGAAGAACAGCTGATCATAGTGTAGTTGGGCATTGTGAAACCAAAATGTACAGAATAAATTCTACAAAAAGACGGTTTACTGATAATTCTTCGGTACCTTACGGATTTAAGTTTAGTAAATTAAGCTAATAATAATATTTTTTGTTATAAGATGGCTGTTTACAATATATATAATTATTATTCAATATTTTGTTATAGGATATATGTTTACAATATATAATTATTATTCAATATTTTGATACAAGGTGGAGGATTGGTGTTGGGGTTAAAGTTTTGTAGACTAAGTTAAATAAATTACAGGAATAAATAATATTTTGTTATAAGATGTCTGTTTACAATATAATTATTATTCAATATTTTGTTATAAGGTGGTGGATGGGGTTTACATTGTAATTATTATTCAATAAATCACTCAGTAAAATACATTTGTTTTATAACCAAACCCTAAACCCAACTCAACAACAATACATACAGTAACAATATCAGCAATTAGATTTGCTAACATTTTTCTATTTTTAAATTATGAAATATCTGTGTTTACTTATTATTATTATACCTGCATGTGTTTATAGAGAGCGAGAATTATTATTCTGTTCAGTAATAATTGCTATACAGTGCCTGCTCAATAATAATTCATTAATTACTACAATGTATAGTAGCATTAAGTACCAGTTCACCACAGGTGATTAGCGGTATATAGCGGTAGCTGTAGCGGTGTGCAGGTGCGTTGGTAAAATCAATCGAGCCATGGGTACGATAAATTGTTGAGATATTCAAAATTAAATATTTAAATACTTTGTAAACCTAAATTTTATTTTGTGGAGATAAAGATAAATTGTATGTTATTATTAGGTTAAACTATGTTATTATAATAATAACATAATAATAACAACATAATATTACACTGTATTAGATTATCTCAACAAATATATTACTATGTATTTGAATCTAGGGTGTTGATAATAATAAATTACCGATTAAGCTGTTTTCATTTATTAACCCTGGGGTCAGACATAATTAGGTCAGCAATAAATATAAACTGCTGAGTATTCGAAGTAGTACTTATAAAAATTATAAAGATAATATTCTTGTATTTAAGGACGCCCAAAAAGAAGCGAGGGAAATTGTTTCTTATGTGAAGTTCGCAAAAAAATTTTCTTGGTTTTGTAGATGGCGCTCAGTGCGTCACATTAATATTATTTCACATTTTCGTATTTTCGTCGAACGTGTTGTATTCTGTGATCGTGTTAGAGAAATTGCGAAAAGATGGCGCTGTTGAAATTTGTCAATTATGATAAATGCAGGAATGTTCTATAATTTCAATGCTAGTACTTTTCTGATTAAATAAAGACATACGTTATTTATGTTTTATTTGCAGAAAAGTTATTATAAATTTATATAATAAAAAATTGTATAATAATAATCCGTGCAAATATGACGAGAATTTTTTAGATTGAGAATTTTTGTTTGAAATTCATCAAGTGTAATTTTTTCGAAAATTACCACGTACGTCGAGGTTCTATTGTGATGAGCTAAAAATATAAACATTTTTTTTATATTTTTGTGTTACACTGCAAAAACAAATTCCAGCGCGAATAACATGCAATTTAATTACAGGCAACTCTTCTGTAATTTTAATGTTACATGGAAAATTAAAAAAAACTGCAATTTTCTTGTGTAAAATAAGTTAGTAAAAATTCAAGCAAATTCTCTAAAATTAATTTGAACATACACACTATAAAATTCACGAGGTGTTTAGATAAGATAAAACAAAGTACACTGAGGTGATGTCATCCCACATCCTGTACGATACAATTTTGCAGATATTGCAAAATAATTTTTATGTATTGTTAGAAATTTAAGTACATTATGTAATTTTACTTTAAAACATTGAAAGTAAAGTAAATTTTTGAAGGAAAAATACATACAACACCAAATTACTCTGTAATTTTAAAAGAAATCTAAAAATTTCAGCAAACACTTAAATTTACTTTAAAAACTAGATTATAAGAAAAATGTATGCTACGTGTCCTAAATTATAAAATTTTTTATAAAAATTTAATAGGTAATATTACGTGCATTTTTAGAGTGTAGGAAAACATAAAAGTTTTTATTTTGTAACTTTTAGTTTATTTTTGTAGCGAGTTTTAATAATCAATGTAAAAAACAAAGGAAAAATACATACAAAAATTACTCTGTAATTTAAGAAATCTAAATTTCAGCAAATCTTAAATTTACTTTAAACCTAGATTATAAGAAAAATGTATGCAATTCCAAATTATACAATTTTATAAAATTTAATAGGTAATATTACGTGCATTTTTGAGTGTTGGAAAACATAAAAGTTTTATTTGTAAATTTTAGTGTTTTGTATGGAGTTTAATAACATGTAATAAACATCTTATTGATAAAAACTATAAAATTTGCCTTTTAATATTACTTAATTAGATTTAAACCAGCTAAAGACACGGCAATCCAAAGTATCATATTTTCACTAAACGATTTTTAGTGTAACGTGTTATGCTATTTTCTTGATGAGATAAACAGTAAATTTTCAGTCGGGAATAGTATTTGTGTAGCTAATAACATTGTCAAAAATTATACATCTTAATTCATAATTGGTCTTTTATATCGATTATTGGACAAAATCTAAGACTACAGAACATCCAAAAGTTACCATTTCCAACATCTGAATTTTTATAAGTGTATATTCTGGATACGATAAAGTTCGAAATTACAGACAGAAAATTTTTACATAAAGCCAAATCTGTAATTAAATCTTAATTAAATTGTCCATTTTATCAGAAATTATTGAAATACGCAAATCAGAAATTACAGATAAATCCAAATTACGCATTATCTATACTGGAATTTATAGAAATAAATCAGAATTTACAGATCCGAATTACAGAAAAATCCAAAATTACGGAAACTAAATTAGAAATTACAAATTTATATCCGGAATTTATGAAATTAAATCTGTAAATTACGATTAATTCAGAAATTACAGAAATAAATCTGAAATTACAATTTTAATTATGGATATAATTCGAAATACGATTTATATCCGTAAATTACGAAAAAATCAAAATTACAGAAATAAATCGTAATTACATTTATATCCGGAATTATGGAAATAAATCGAAATTACACATTTTTCGAATTACAGAATTCCGAAATTACGAAATTATGGATAATCTGAAATTACGCAAATCTTTTACCAAATTTTAAAATTACAAATTAAATTACAAATTCGACATTTATATCCAGAAATTACGAAATAAATCCGAAATTACAGAAAAAATCGAATTACGAAAAAATCGAAATTATTTAAAATAAATCTGAAAATTATTAAAATTACCGAAAATCCAAATTACAGAATAAAATCCAAAATTAGAAAAAATTGAATTACAAATTATATCCGAATTTGGAAAAATCTGAATTACATTTATCAAAATTACAAATAAATCTGAAATTACGAAATTGGATCATTATGGATATCAATGAAATTACGCAAATTATAATCGAAATTACGAATAAATCCAAAATTACCATTAAATCTGAAATTAAAATTACGGCATTTATATCCAGAAATTATGGAAATAAATCCGAAATTACAGAAAAAATCCGAAATAACGAAACTTTTCCGGAATTAGAAAAATCTGAAATTACGCATTTATATTCCAAAATTTAGAAATAAATCTGAAATTACAATTTATATCCGGAAAATTAAGAATAAATCCAAAATTACAGAAAAAATCGTAAATTACAAAAATCCGAAATTATGGAAATAAATCGATTACACATTTTATCCGAAATTTACGAAAATTAATCTGAATTACGATTTATATCAAAATTAGAATAAATCGAAATTATGAAAAATCGAAATTACGATTTATATCGTAATTGAAAAATCTAAATTAAAATTATAATCTTAAATTAAAATTGTCATTTAATCCGAAATTACTGAAATAAATCCGAAATTACAGATAAATCCAAAATTACGCATTAACATCTGAAATTATAAAATAAATCCGAAATTACAGGAAAAATCCGAAATTACAGAAAAATCCAAAATTAGAAATAAATCTGTAAATTACAAACTTTTTCCATAAAATTAATCTGTAATTACGAATTTATATTCAGAAATTACAGATAAATCCAAAATACGCATAACATCTGGAATTTATAAAATAAATCCGGAATTACAGGAAAAGTCCGAAATTACAGAAAAATCAAAATTACGAAACAAATCTGTAATTACAAATTAATTTAAATTAATCTGTAATTACGCATTTATATTCAGAAATTACAGAAATAAATCCGAAATTACAAATGAAAATAAATCCGAAATTACAGAAAATAAATCTAAAATTACGCATTTTATCCGGAAATTTGAAAATTAATCTGAAAATTACGAATTTATATCCAAAATTACGAAATAAATCCGAAATTACAAGAATAAATTCGTAATTACATAATCCGAAATTAGAAATAAATCTGAAATTATACATTTTATCCGAAATATCGAATTACGAAATCGAAATTACAAAAATCCAAAATTAGATAAATCTGGATATAAATCCGGAATTACGGAAAATCGAAATACAGTAAATTCAAAATTAATAAAATCGGAAATTATGGAATAAATCTGAATTACGCATTTATATCGAAATTACAGAAAAATCTAAATTACAAATTATTTAATATGAAATTTATATCCAATTACGAAATATCAAAATTACAGATAAATAAAATTACGCATTTATATCCGGAAATTATGAAATAAATCCGAAATTACAGAAAAATCCGAAATTACAGAAAAATCCGAAATATTATAAATCTGTAATTACAATTTTTTCCGGAATTTACAAATTAATCTGTAATTACGATTTATATTCAGAAATTACAGAAAAAATCGAAATTAAATAAATTTGAAATACGCATTTATATCGTAATCGGAAAAATCTAAATTAAAATTAAATCTTAAATTACGCATTTATATCCAGAAATTACGAAAAATCGAAATAAATAAATCCAAAATTACTAAATTGAATTATAAATAATCCGGAATTACAGAAATGAATTACGAAATCAAATTACGAAACAAATTTAATTACAACTTTCATTTCCGGAATTTTACAGAAATTAATCTGTAAATTACGCATTTATATTCGAAATTACGAAATAAATCGAAATTACAGAATAATATTGATAATATCGGAATAATAAATCGAAATTACGCATTTATATCAGTAATTACGAAAAAATCCAAATTACAGAAATAATACGAAATTACTTTATATCCGGAAATTAAGAAATAAATCCGAAATTACAGAAAAATCCGAAATACAAAATAAATCTGAAATTATGGAAATAAATCTGAATTACCATTTTTCCGGAATTTACAAATTAATCTGTAATTACGTATTTATATTCAGAAATTCAGTAAAAAATACGAAATTATGGATATAAATTTGAAATTACGCATTTATATCTGTAATTCGAGCAAAATCTTAAATTTAAAATTATAATCTTAAATTAGAATTGGTCATTTATATCCAGAAATTACGAAATAAATCCGAAATTACAGATAAATCCAAAATTACGCATTAACATCTGGAATTTATAAAATAAATCCGGAATTACAGGAAAAGTCCGAAATTACAGAAAAATCCAAAATTACGGAAACAAATCTTGTAATTACAAACTTTTTTCCGGAATTTTAAAAATTAATCTGTAATTACGCATTTATATTCAGAAATTACAGAAATAAATCCGAAATTACTCAATTATTATTATGGATATGAATTCGAAATCACGCATTTATATTCGTAATTACGGAAAAAATCCAAAATTACAGAAATAAATACGAAATTACGCATTTATATCCGGAAATTATGGAAATAAATCGGAAATTACAGAAAAAAATCCGAAATAACGAAAATAAATCTGAAATTACGCACTTTTACCCATAATTTTAAAAATTAATTAAAATTACGAATTTATATCCAAAATTACAGAAATAAATCCGAAATTACAAGAAAAATCCGTAATTACAAAAAATCCGAAATTATGGAAATAAATCTGTAGTTACACATTTTTTTTCCGGAATTTACAAATTAATCTGTAATTACGTATTTATATTCAAAAATTGTAGTAAAAAATACGAAATTATGGATATAAATTTGAAATTACGCATTTATGTATATCTGTAATTGTGGAGCAAAATCTTAAATTTAAAATTATAATCTTAAATTCAAAATTGGTCATTTATATCCAGAAATTACGAAATAAATCCGAAATTACAGATAAATCCAAAATTACGCATTAACATCTGGAATTTATAAAATAAATCCGGAATTACAGGAAAAGTCGAAATTACAGAAAAATCCAAAATTACGGAAACAAATCTGTAATTACAAACTTTTTTTCCGGAATTTAGAAATTAATCTGTAATTACGCATTTATATTCAGAAATTACAGAAATAAATCGAAATTACTCAATTATTATTATGGATATGAATTCGAAATCACGCATTTATATCCGTAATTACGGAAAAATCAAAATTACAGAAATAAATACGAAATTACGCATTTATATCCGGAAATTATGGAAATAAATCGAAATTACAGAAAAATCCGAAATAACGAAAATAAATCTAAATTACGCACTTTTACCCATAATTTTGAAAATTAATTAAAATTACGAATTTATATCCAAAATTACAGAAATAAATCCAAAATTAAAGAAAAAATCCGTAATTACAAAAATCCGAAATTATGGAAATAAATCTGTAGTTACACATTTTTTCCGGAATTTACAAATTAATCTGTAATTACGATTTATATTCAGAAATTCAGAAAAAATCGAAATTATGGATATAAATTTAATCGCATTTATATCTGTAATTGGGAGCAAAATCTTAAATTTAAAATTATAATCTTAAATTCAAAATTGGTCATTTATATCCAGAAATTATGGAAATAAATCCGAAATTACAGATAAATCCAAAATTTAAACGCATTAACATCTGGAATTTATAAAAATAAATCCGGAATTACAGGAAAAGTCCGAAATTACAGAAAAATCCAAAATTACGGAAACAAATCTGTAATTACAAACTTTTTTCCGGAATTTTAGGTATTAATCTGTAATTACGCATTTATATTCATAAATTACTGAAATAAATACGAAATTATGATTTAAATATTCCGAAATTATGGAAATAAATCGGAAATTACAGAAAAATCTGAAATAACGAAAATAAATCTTAAATTAAAATTATAATTAATTTATATCCAAATTACAAATAATGAAATTACGATAAATCCAATTACGAAAAATCCAAATTAGAAATAAATCTGAATTACATTTCGGAATTAAAATTAATCTGTAATTACATTATAAAAATCCGAAAATAAATTAGGAAATAAATTTGAAATTACGCATTTATATCTTCGGAAATTAATTTAAAATTAATCTGTAAATTACGTCATTTATATTCAGAAATTGAATAACATTACAATAAATCGAAATTACGATTAAATGAATTTTAAAAATAAACCGAATTACAGGAATCCGAAATTACAGAAAAATCAAAATTACGAAAAAATCTGTAATTAAAATTTTTCGGAATTTAATTAGAAATTACGCATTATATTCGAAATTACAGAAAATGAAATTACTAATTATTATTATGATTGAATTAAAATAATTTATATCCGTAATTACGGAAAAATCAAATTACAGAAATAAATCGAAATTACGCATTTATATCCGAAATTATGAAATAAATCCGAAATTTCAGAAAAATCCGAAATTACGAAAATAAATCTAAATTACAATTACAAAGAAAAAATTAAATTACGAATTATTATTACGAATATAAATTCGAAATTACGTTTAAATCCGTAATTACGGAAAAAATCCAAATTTAAATAAATCTTAAATTAATTTCAAATTACGGTCATTTATTTTCTCAGAAAATACGAAATTATGGAATAAATTTGAAATTACGATTATATGTAATTCGAAAATTAAATTTAAAATTATAATCTTTAAAATTGATTAAAAATTACGAATATAAATCAATATCCAATTACAGGAAATAAATAAATCCGAAATTACAGAAATAATACAAAATCCGAAATTATGGAAATAAATCTGTAATTACCATTTTATCCGGAATTTACAAATTAATCTGTAATTACGTATTTATATTCTAGAAATTGCAGTAAAAAATACGAAATTAAGAAATAAATTTGAAATTACGCATTTATATCCTAATTGGAAAAATCTAAAATTTTAAAATTACGAATCTTAATATCAAAATTAAGTACAATTATATCCAGAAATTACAGAAATAAATCCGAAATTACAGATAAATCCAAAATTATGGAAATAAATCTGTAGTTACATTTTTCCGGAAATTAAAATTCAATTACGTGAATTACGTATTTATATTCAGAAATTACGAAAAAATCTGATAAATTACAAACTTTATATCTGTATCCGGAAATTTAAATAAAATTATAATCTTAAATTACGCATTTATATCAGAAATTACGAAATAAATCCGAAATTACAGATAAATCAATTAGATTAACATCTGAATTTATATTCGAATTACGGAAAAATCCAAATTACAGAAAAAATCCAAATTACGCATTTAATCGAAATTATGGAAATAAACGAAATTACGAAAGAAAAGATCCGAAATTATAGGAAATAAATCTAAATTACGCATTTTACCGTAATTACAAAATTAAAATTAAATAAATGAAATTACGCATTTATATCGAAATAATCAATAAATCCGAAATTAAATAAATCAAATTGATTAATAATTTAAAATAATTCGAAATTACAAATTAAATAAATCCGAAATTACAAAAAATCCGAAAATTATGGAAATAAATCTGTAGTTACACTTTTTTTCCGGAATTTACAAATTAATCTGTAATTACGTATTTATATTCAGAAATTGCAGTAAAAAATACGAAATTATGGATATAAATTTGAAATTACGCATTTATATCTGTAATTGCGAGCAAAATCTTAAATTTAAAATTATAATCTTAAATTAAAATTGGTCATTTATATCCAGAAATTACGAAATAAATCCGAAATTACAGATAAATCCAAAATTACGCATTAACATCTGGAATTTATAAAAATAAATCCGGAATTACAGGAAAAGTCCGAAATTACAGAAAAATCCAAAATTACGGAAACAAATCTGTAATTACAAACTTTTTCCGGAATTTTAGAAATTAATCTGTAAATACGCATTTATATTCAGAAATTACAGAAATAAATCCGAAATTACTCAATTATTATTATGGATATGAATTGAAATCACGCATTTATATTCGTAATTACGGAAAAAATCAAAATTACAGAAATAAATACGAAATTACGCATTTATATCCGAAATTATGGAAATAAATCGAAATTACAGAAAAGATCCGAAATAACGAAAATAAATCTAAATTACGCACTTTTACCCATAATTTTGAAAATTAATTAAAATTACGAATTTATATCCAAAATTACAGAAATAAATCCGAAATTACAAGAAAAATCCGTAATTACAAAAATCCGAAATTATGGAAATAAATCTGTAGTTACACATTTTTTCCGGAATTTACAAATTAATCTGTAATTACGTATTTATATTCAAAAATTGTAGTAAAAAATACGAAATTATGGATATAAATTTGAAATTACGCATTTATATCTGTAATTGCGGAGCAAAATCTTAAATTTAAAATTATAATCTTAAATTTAAAATTGGTCATTTATATCCAGAAATTACGAAATAAATCCGAAATTACAGATAAATCCAAAATTACGATTAAATCTGGAATTTATAAAAATAAATCCGGAATTACAGGAAAAGTCCGAAATTACAGAAAAATCCAAAATTACGGAAACAAATCTGTAATTACAAACTTTTTCCGGAATTTTAGAAATTAATCTGTAATTACGCATTTATATTCAGAAATTACAGAAATAAATCCGAAATTATCAATTATTATTATGGATATGAATTGAAATCACGCATTTATATCCGTAATTACGGAAAAATCAAAATTACAGAAATAAATACGAAATTACGCATTTATATCCGGAAATTATGGAAATAAATCGGAAATTACAGAAAAAATCCGAAATAACGAAAATAAATCTAAATTACGCACTTTTACCCATAATTTTGAAAATTAATTAAAATTACGAATTTATATCCAAAATTACAGAAATAAATCCAAAATCATAAGAAAAATCCGTAATTACAAAAATCCGAAATTATGGAAATAAATCTGTAGTTACACATTTTTTCCGGAATTTACAAATTAATCTGTAATTACGAATATTATGGATATAAATTTGAAATTACGCATTTATATCTGTAATTGCGGAGCAAAATCTTAAATTTAAAATTATAATCTTAAATCAAAATTGGTCATTTACATCCAGAAATTACGGAAATAAATCTGAAATTACAGATAAATCCAAAATTACGCATTAACATCTGGAATTTATAAAAATAAATCGGGAATTACAGGAAAAAGTCCGAAATTACAGAAAAAATCCAAAATTACGGAAACAAATCTGTAATTACAAACTTTTTTTTCCGGAATTTTAGAAATTAATCTGTAATTACGCATTTATATTCAGAAATTACAGAAATAAATCCGAAATTACTCAATTATTATTATGGATATGAATTCGAAATCACGCATTTATATCCGTAATTACGGAAAAAATCCAAAATTACAGAAATAAATACGAAATTACGCATTTATATCCGGAAATTATGGAAATAAATCGGAAATTACAGAAAAAAATCCGAAATAACGAAAATAAATCTGAAATTACGCACTTTTACCCATAATTTTGAAAATTAATTAAAAATTACGAATTTATATCCAAAAATTACAGAAATAAATCCAAAATCATAAGAAAAATCCGTAATTACAAAAAATCCGAAATTATGGAAATAAATCTGTAGTTACCACTTTTTTCCGGAATTTACAAATTAATCTGTAATTACGAAATTATGGATATAAATTTGAAATTACGCATTTATATCTGTAATTGTGGAGCAAAATCTTAAATTTAAAATTATAATCTTAAACCAAAATTGGTCATTTATATCCAGAAATTATGGAAATAAATCCGAAATTACAGATAAATCCAAAATAACGCATTAACATCTGGAATTTATAAAATAAATCCGGAATTACAGGAAAAGTCCGAAATTACAGAAAAATCCAAAATTACGGAAACAAATCTGTAATTACAAACTTTTTCCGGAATTTTAGAAATTAATCTGTAACTACGCATTTATATTCAGAAATTACAGAAATAAATCCGAAATTATCAATTATTATTATGGATATGAATTGAAATCACGCATTTATATTCGTAATTACGGAAAAAATCCAAAATTACAGAAATAAATACGAAATTATGCATTTATATCCGGAAATTATGGAAATAAATCGAAATTACAGAAAAAATCTGAAATAACGAAATTAAATCTGAAATTACGCACTTTACCCATAAATTTGAAAATTAATTAAAATAACGCATTTATATCCAAAAATTACGGAAATAAATCTGAGGTTACAAAAGAAAATCCGTAATTACAATAAAATCCGAAATTATGGAAATAAATCTGTAGTTACCTACACACTTTTTTCCGGAATTTACAAATTAATCTGTAATTACGTATTTATATTCAGAAATTACAGATAAATCCAAAATTACGCATGAACATCTGGAATTTATAAAAATAAATCCGGAATTACAGGAAAAGTCCGAAATAACAGAAAAAATCCAAAATTACGGAAACAAATCTGTAATTACAAACTTTTTCCGGAATTTTAGAATTAATCTGTAATTACGCATTTATATTCAGAAATTACAGAAATAAATCCGAAATTACTCAATTATTATTATGGATATGAATTCGAAATCACGCATTTATATCCGTAATTACGGAAACAATCAAAATTACAGAAATAAATACGAAATTACGCATTTATATCCGGAAATTATGGAAGTAAATCGAAATTACAGAAAAGATCCGAAATTTCAAAATAAATCTGAAATTACGCACTTTTACCCATAATTTTGAAAATTAATTAAAAATTACGAATTTATATCCTAAAATTACAGAAATAAATCCGAAATTACAAGAAAAACTCCGAAATTACAAGAAAAAATCCGAAATTATGGAAATAAATCTGTAGTTACACACTTTTTTTCCGGAATTTACAAATTAATCTGTAATTACGTATTTATATTCAAAAATTGCAGTAAAAAAATACGAAATTATGGATATAAATTTGAAATTACGCATTTATATCTGTAATTGCGGAGCAAAATCTTAAATTTAAAATTATAATCTTAAATCAAAATTGGTCATTTACATCCAGAAATTACGGAAATAAATCTGAAATTACAGATAAATCCAAAATTACGCATTAACATCTGGAATTTATAAAAATAAATCGGGAATTACAGGAAAAAGTCCGAAATTACAGAAAAAATCCAAAATTACGGAAACAAATCTGTAATTACAAACTTTTTTTTCCGGAATTTTAGAAATTAATCTGTAATTACGCATTTATATTCAGAAATTACAGAAATAAATCCGAAATTACTCAATTATTATTATGGATATGAATTGAAATCACGCATTTATATCCGTAATTACGGAAAAAACAAAATTACAGAAATAAATACGAAATTACGCATTTATATCCGGAAATTATGGAAATAAATCGGAAATTACAGAAAAAAATCCGAAATAACGAAAATAAATCTGAAATTACGCACTTTTACCCATAATTTTGAAAATTAATTAAAAATTACGAATTTATATCCAAAAATTACAGAAATAAATCCGAAATTACAAGAAAAAATCCGTAATTACAATGAAATCCGAAATTATGGAAATAAATCTGTAGTTACACACTTTTTTTCTGGAATTTACAAATTAATCTGTAATTACGTATTTATATTCAAAAATTGCAGTAAAAAAATACGAAATTATGGATATAAATTTGAAATTACGCATTTATATCTGTAATTGCGGAGCAAAATCTTAAATTTAAAATTATAATCTTAAATCAAAATTGGTCATTTACATCCAGAAATTACGGAAATAAATCTGAAATTACAGATAAATCCAAAATTACGCATTAACATCTGGAATTTATAAAAATAAATCGGGAATTACAGGAAAAAGTCCGAAATTACAGAAAAAATCCAAAATTACGGAAACAAATCTGTAATTACAAACTTTTTTTTCCGGAATTTTAGAAATTAATCTGTAATTACGCATTTATATTCAGAAATTACAGAAATAAATCCGAAATTACTCAATTATTATTATGGATATGAATTCGAAATCACGCATTTATATCCGTAATTACGGAAAAATCAAAATTACAGAAATAAATACGAAATTACGCATTTATATCCGGAAATTATGGAAATAAATCGGAAATTACAGAAAAAATCCGAAATAACGAAAATAAATCTGAAATTATGCACTTTTACCCATAATTTTGAAAATTAATTAAAATTACGAATTTATATCCAAAATTACAGAAATAAATCCGAAATTACAAGAAAAAATCCGTAATTACAATGAAATCCGAAATTATGGAAATAAATCTGTAGTTACACACTTTTTTTCTGGAATTTACAAATTAATCTGTAATTACGTATTTATATTCAAAAATTGCAGTAAAAAAATACGAAATTATGGATATAAATTTGAAATTACGCATTTATATCTGTAATTGCGGAGCAAAATCTTAAATTTAAAATTATAATCTTAAATCAAAATTGGTCATTTATATCCAGAAATTACGGAAATAAATCTGAAATTACAGATAAATCCAAAATTACGCATTAACATCTGGAATTTATAAAAATAAATCGGGAATTACAGGAAAAAGTCCGAAATTACAGAAAAAATCCAAAATTACGGAAACAAATCTGTAATTACAAACTTTTTTTTCCGGAATTTTAGAAATTAATCTGTAATTACGCATTTATATTCAGAAATTACAGAAATAAATCCGAAATTACTCAATTATTATTATGGATATGAATTCGAAATCACGCATTTATATCCGTAATTACGGAAAAAATCCAAAATTACAGAAATAAATACGAAATTACGCATTTATATCCGGAAATTATGGAAATAAATCGGAAATTACAGAAAAAAATCCGAAATAACGAAAATAAATCTGAAATTACGCACTTTTACCCATAATTTTGAAAATTAATTAAAAATTACGAATTTATATCCAAAAATTACAGAAATAAATCCGAAATTACAAGAAAGAATCCGTAATTACAATGAAATCCGAAATTATGGAAATAAATCTGTAGTTACACACTTTTTTTCTGGAATTTACAAATTAATCTGTAATTACGTATTTATATTCAAAAATTGCAGTAAAAAAATACGAAATTATGGATATAAATTTGAAATTACGCATTTATATCTGTAATTGCGGAGCAAAATCTTAAATTTAAAATTATAATCTTAAATCAAAATTGGTCATTTATATCCAGAAATTATGGAAATAAATCTGAAATTACAGATAAATCCAAAATTACGCATTAACATCTGGAATTTATAAAATAAATCCGGAATTACAGGAAAAGTCCGAAATTACAGAAAAATCCAAAATTACGGAAACAAATCTGTAATTACAAACTTTTTCCGGAATTTTAGAATTAATCTGAAATTACGCATTTATATTCAGAAATTACAGAAATAAATCCGAAATTACTCAATTATTATTATGGATATGAATTCGAAATCACGCATTTATATTCGTAATTACGGAAAAATCAAAATTACAGAAATAAATACGAAATTACGCATTTATATCCGGAAATTATGGAAATAAATCGGAAATTACAGAAAAAGATCCGAAATAACGAAAATAAATCTGAAATTACGCACTTTTCTCGTAATTTTAGAAATTAATCTGAAATTAATTTAATCACATTCTCTTTGACGCACCGCCAAGAAACTGGCTTTTGCACTGAAATTGCGTTGTTTGTACACAATTTCGCTGGTAGAGATTTTCCTCTCCACTGTTATTACCCTTATCTGAACGCAACGAAGTGATGCGTAGAATATTATTAATGTGGTAAGCATAGTAAGATTTACGCGGTAATCTTTGATTTAGCGCATAATTAAATGATAGGAAAATGATCATTCAATAAATATTAAAGCCAGAAATTGTAATCTTATCCTCAGTTTAAAATTCAAAAGCGCTCTAACTGACCCACAGTTTAAGGTACACTGAATAATAAGTAGTAGTTAGGGTATGGGACTACTGGCTCACTTTTGATATAAAATCAATTGCGATTTTGATAGCCACTCGATTCGCGGTTTTCGCATTTAATTGAAAAAAAAATTCGCGGTTTCGGCTTCTATTGTAAAATGAGATTCGATAAATGTTATTAAGTTTACCCTTTGATTTGCCAACGAGACCAAATTTGTGATTGAGGAGGGGGGATTAAAGAAGGGAATATGGTGGTTTCTATTATATGGTCGCTATCAAAATCGTAATTAATTTGATATAAAGAGTGAGCCAGAAGTCCCTTACTCCAACTACTATAAATGCCTACTTCAACTAAATTTTCAACTTCTTTATAAATTATTATCGACTTTAAAAATATTAAAACTGCCTGGGCGCCATCAGTGTATAACCCACTTCAGTGCTGGTAAAACTTGAGCATCCGTTTTCTCTACTAAGCTATAAAATGAAGTTGTTAATAATTAGGCACTTCCTAATTAAAATGATCTAAGGAAAAGGAAAAATCAAGGATAAAATAGCTTCCTAAGCTGTACACCATTTACATGCCAATAATCGGGGTGAGGGGGTTGACCGCTGACCAAAAATGTGTACATCAAATTTGCATTTACAATAATTTGCAAACAATTGCAAAAATTTGCAATTAATTTCAAAATTTGCAAACAATTGCAGAAATTTGCTAAAACAATTGCAAATCACTAACAAAATTATGTGCACCAAATGGTGGTCAACTCCCCGCCAATATTTAAACAATAAAATACACAAAATACATTTATTGTACTAACGGCTAATTTTTACTGCCACAAGTTCCTACATGATTTTTTTTTAAATGCATTTTTAAACTCGAATTGTATGCACATTTATAGTCACAATTTACACAAGAGAAGGATTTCTCGCCACTATGAGTTTTTAAATGAATTTTTAAATTGGGCTTATGGGCACATTTATAGTCACAAATCTCACAGGCAAACGGCTTCTCTCCGGTGTGAGTTTTTGAATGCATTTTTAAATGTGATTTGTGAACACACTCGTAGCCACAAATTTCACAACGGAAAGCTTTCTCGCCGGTGTGAATTTTGAAATGCATATTTAAATTGGATTTACGGGCACATTTAAAGTCACAAATTTCACAAGCATACGGTTTGTCACCGGTGTGAGTTTTTACATGGGCATTTAAATTAGATTTTTGCAAACACTTATAATCACATAATTTACATCTAAAAGGTTTTTCGCCAGAATGAATTTTTGAGTGCATCGTTAACTGTGATTGGTAGACACATTTAAGGCCACAAATATCACAGGAAAACGGTTTTTCTCCAGTGTGACCTTTTAAATGAATATATAAATCTGATTTACGAACACTTTTATAGTTACAAAAGTCACACGAAAAAGGCTTCTCGCCAGTGTGAATTTTCAAATGCACTTTTAAATTTGATTTGCGGGCAAATTTATGGTCACAAATTTCACAGGCAAAAAGTTTTTCACCGCTGTGGGTTTTTATATGAATTTTTAAGTTTGATTTTTGTGTACATTTATAGTCGCAGACTTCACAAACAAAAGGTTTCTCGTGTATCACTCGCTTTTCTTCTTTAATGTCAATCGAATGATGCAAATTTTCTAAATTAAATTTCACGTCTTCCAATTCTTCACTTTTAATTTCATATTTGCTACTTAAATTATATGAACTCGTGAAAACTTGACTGATACTTTCCGTATTTTGTAACTCTTCCGAGGGTAGCACTTGAGCCATTTCTGCAAATTAGCAAGAAGTAAAGGTAAACAACCACACTAACATAATTTTTCTTACCCAGAAGTAAATTTTCTAATTGCACCTTGCCAAGTTAACGATTAAAATCACTGGCAACAAAACTATCTTCTGTAAACTGTCACTTTAAAATGGCAGCTAATTAAGTTACAGCGCCATCTAGTGTATATTTCTGCTATGTGAAAGCCAGAATCACAAGAAACACGAAAACAACCTTGTCACATTTGCAGCCTGAGAAGGGAAAATTGTTATGTAAAACGTACTTTTCAGTTCTTTTGCAAAAGTGGGTTACTTATACAATTTCATCTAGATAAGAGCATTGAAGGTACTTAAAACTTAATTAAGGACGGAGCATGATTTAATGCCTCCGAGAAACATATTAACCACTAAAAATGTAATTATTCATTTGCAGTTACAAACTAACCTCACATAAAATTATTAGTGAGGTTAGAATCGTCAATATTTTGATTACCATGGAGAAAGCATTGATCTTTGAATATTGTAATAAAATTAAAGAAGAACCTATAGACGACATAAAATTGGACCCGGAAGACTTACATCACTCGATTGATATTAAAGAAGATGCTATTTCTGGACTAGATGATCATACGGCCACTCGCAAAGACCGTAAAGATTTCTTTATGTGTGAAGTTTGTGACTACAGTTTTTCAGTCAAACAAAACTTAAAAAAGCATATGAGAACTCATACCGGCGAGAA
Organism: Lycocerus yunnanus; assembly: GCA_036346125.1. Taxonomy (NCBI): domain Eukaryota; kingdom Metazoa; phylum Arthropoda; class Insecta; order Coleoptera; family Cantharidae; genus Lycocerus; species Lycocerus yunnanus. The sequence goes on along the minus strand of JARFIX010000178.1, from coordinate 49,598 downwards.
CCCGTATAAGTGTTCCAGTTGCGATTATCAATGCAAGTTTCGAGGAAACTTAAACCGACATATCAAAATTCACCGGGAGGAGAAACAGTTTGCTTGTGAAATTTGCGATTATAAATGTGCACTAAAGGAATATTTAAAACGGCATTTGAAAACTCATTCGAACGAAAAACCATTCGAGTGTGCAATTTGTGATTATAAATGTTCAATACAAAGATGTTTAAAACGGCATATGAACACCCACACTGGGGAAAAACAGTTTGCTTGTGACGTTTGCGACTACAAATGTTCCATCAAACAAAATTTGAAACAGCACGTAAGAACTCATACCGGGGAAAAACCGTTTGTATGTGATATTTGTGACCACACATTTTCAATCAAACAAAATATGAGACAGCATATGAAAGCCCATTTTGGCGAAAAACATTTTGCATGTGATATTTGCGACTTTAAAAGTGTGTATAAATCTTATTTAAAAGTGCATTTAAAAACTCACACCGGTAAGGCACTGCTCTCGTGCAAAATGTGCGATTATAAATGTACTCGCGGAAGCTTCATTTACAAATGCACTCAAATACTCACATCGGCAAGAAACCGTTCAGCTGTGAAATTTGTGACTATAAATGTCCTCAAAAAGGACAATTAAAAACTCATTCAAAAATTCACTCGAACAAGAAGCAATTTGCTTGTCAAATTTGTGATAATAAATATTCGTTCAAGCAAAATTTGATTCGGCATATGAAAACTCACATCGGTGAGAGTCAATTTGATGTTCTAACTGCTGGAATCTCGAATTAGTTCTTTCTGTGAATGTGGTTCACATTCCAACCAAATTTAGATGTCGATTTTGTTCTGAAGCTGCTTGCTGTATTATAAAACATCTTTCGGTGGTCAAGGATCGCTCTTCTCAGGAGAAGAAAAAGAAAAACGTTTTTGATCTGTTACGGTACCATAACCGGCAGTACAGCGTAAAGTATACATTGGCCGACTAGGAAGCGGGAGACCCTGGTTAAAATCCTGGTCACATCGGATATCAACCTTTGGACTGTGGGGAAGGCAACGGGAAACCATCCCATTAATTATATTTTCTAATAAGGTCAGCTTGACTTTGGCTCAGTTGATCACGTACGCACTGTAAGGTGTATGGCACTCGAAGAAGAAGACTGTATCATAGACGGACACTTGGAACGCTGTACGGAATACTGTATAATCAAGATCGCCGGTATTTATAACAGTACACTGTAATTAACTTTCATTTAATTAAATTTAATAGTAAAATTATAATTGGTTGAATGATGAAATTTTATATCCAACTGTTTTTTCTTCTTCTTCTGCACGTTTTAGGTTTAGTTACCCGTTACGTCACCTTTGGTCAGTCCATCTCTTCTTAGGTCTGCCGATATTACGTCTCCCTATTGGTCTGTAGCGGAAGAGTTGCTTTGGTAGCTGAGTGTTCATCATTCTTTCTAGATGTCTTTTCCAAGCCTCTCGATATTCATATATTTTGGTGTTTAAATTGAAAATATTTAATTCTTCTCGGATATCGGATGTTTTTTTATTGGTTTTTAGTTACGAAGACATCGAAAATGTTTGACGCGGTAGACTAGGATCAAATATTTTTTTTAGCGCAATGTAGGGAGGAGGAAATCTCATACGAGACACCAGAATGATAGTTCTAAGTATCGGACTTCACTGACTAAAACCTCCCATCTACCCACTCCTGCACCACAGCGATCCGTCTATCAAGCCATGCTGTTGATAGTTACTCGGTCAACCTGGCTCTTCAGCATAACGGTCAAGATATTAGTTTTGCTCCGAAAGACAACGTCTGCCTTTCGGAAAGAATTGCCGATTCAGTTTTTTCTGGCACTAGCACAAGTCCCCTACCACGCATCCAGGTGTTGATAATTTCTAGGGCGTTGTTGACGCTTTCCACCAGATCTCCCAAGTTGCGGTCTGTGGCCACCACCAGCAAGTCGTCGGTAAACTTCAGCACCTCCACCCCTTCGCGCTGGGGCTCACGATGAACCCCATCATACATGCCGTTCCACAGGGTCGGCCCAAGGACAGAACCCTGAGGAACCCCACTGGTCACGTTCATTTTCTCGCGCACTGAATATTCTTCTATCAGCAGCTCTCTGTTGCTCAGGTAATCACTTAAGATTCTCTCTAGTTCTGCCAGAATACAGCTCCATCTCGCCGAGTCCAACGCGACGACAGCGCAGTATCGTTTGATCCGCCATGTGCCTCTCTTGCCTCCGTAGCTATTTCCACCGCTCTTTGGAGAGCGTGAATGGTGGATCGTCCCGCTCGGAATCCAAACTGCCGTGGGAAAATTCCCCCCCCCTCTATTTCGCTTTTTAGCCTTTCCAACACGAGCCTCTCCAGCAGTTTTTCCATATGGTCGATCCAACAAATCGGCCTGTAGGAGGACGAGAGATGTGGGGGTTTTTCCCCCTTTCTTAAAGTCGCCCGCTTCCACATAGTTGGGAAACATCCTTCCCCCAGGCATCTATTCAATACCCAAGGAAGGTGTCCGGGTACAGCCCGATTGCGATTTTCGGGGCTTCTGCTGGTATTTGATCCGGCCCTGAGGCTTTGTTGGTCTTTGTCATTTTTTCTGCGTGGATCATCTCCTGGAGGTCAAATTCCGGGATCTCCTGGAGGCAATTCCTCTTTGGTCTCACATGGTTGAACAGAGACAGCTCTCCCACCAACCGCCTGATGTTTTCCGGCGCCATTCCCGTTGTTAATCTTCTTCCTAGGAACTTCTTGGTCGCTATTTTGTATCCCAGCCCCATGTGTCCTTTTCAATTTCGTTCACTAGTTGCTCTCTCAGCAGCTCTTCTTGTTGGAGGCTATTTCCCTGCCCAGCTTCCTCCTCTTTGTTTTATCGAGTTCAAAGGGTCTTTGAGCTTCTAGCGGCTGTTGTTTGCGCCTTCTTTGAGAATCTCTGCGGAGGGAAACAGCCTGCCGTTCGATGTTGGCTATCTTGGGACTCCAATAAACAGGCTTTTTCTTGTTATTGGGATGACGAAGCACTCCACCATTTCAAATCCGCTGCACTAGCTGTTTTGGATCATTTCCAGTCCACTCCCGCAGTTGGTCTTGGATCTCCGCAGCGAATTTGGTCTTTTTCAATTTCTGCAGACGCCATTCGGGCCGCTCCTCTTCCCCGTGGTCCTCCAACAAGTAACGGATATAGAGGTGATCGCTCAAACTTTCCGTCAGGAGGACTTGCCAATCTTTCACCTTTTCGATGACGCCATCGGTCGTTCTCGATGGAGGTTGACTTCTAGGTGGGGTCCATCGTCGACGGCCTAGAGAATGTTGGTACACTTCCTGTGTTGCACACGCGTAGACGGCACTCTTCAACCAGCTCGAGTAGCATCTCGCCTCGCCTGTCGTATCGCTCCTCCCCCCACTCAGGAGCCTTGGCATTGAAGTCTCCGGTCACCAACAGGGGTTTTACTCTTGTCGAGCAGTCGTCGACCAGCGCCTCCAGATTTGGCTCATACTCTCTCAACGTGACTTCATTGACTCATTCAATGACTTTTTATTAATTGACCTACTTCAGACGTACGCCACCTGCTTTGCCAGGTTTCCATAGTATCCAAGTGGGTTTTGCCCTTTCCCGGCCTGCAGGTCGATTGGCGGGGTGAATGATGGGCCCGGGGTATTTTAGGTTTTTGTCTGTATTAACGCCGAAGGTGGTAACTAAGTCCTTCAGTCATATGAAGGAAGGATCGACCTGCAGACCGGGAAAGGGCAAAACCCACTCGGATACTATGGAAACCTGGCAAATCCGGTGGCGTACGTCTGAAGTAGGTCAATTAATAAAAGGTCATTGAATCAGTCAATGAAGTTACAAGTCTGCAGGTGGTAACCAAGTCCTTCAGTCATATGAAGGAAGGATTTGAAGACGAATGTGCTGAACTGATCTTCTGTTACTAATCACGATCGCCATCGATTTTGTCGGGATGAGGGTGAGCCCTTTGTCGTAATGGTTTGAATGGCTTTGTTGGCATCGGCTTCCATCACTGTGGCGTCGCGAAGCTAACAAGGGTCACGCCTTCTGGTAGGATGAGCCGAAGCACCCGGTCATACACGATGTTTCATAGAGTGCGGCCAAGAGCCTTGGCGATGCTCCGCTTTCCTGAGTTCTCGTCTCTACCCAGTATTAGGCGCCTCGTGCCCAGATAATAGTCTCCAGTCTGCGCTGTTTAACGCGTTAAGAGTAACCAGGAAGACCAGCAGTATAGCGTGAAGCATACACAGGTAAACTATGAAGCGTAAGTTCGCGGTTCGAACACTGCTCGCGTTAGATGCACTGCTGCGATCAAAAGTCCAATATCGATTTGTGGACTATGGGAAAGGCAACGGAAAACCACCCCATGAATTATATTCCCTGGCAAGTTCGTCTTGGCTTTGGCCAACGTCCGGGAGACCCCGGATATGACACTTGAACAAAAAAGAAAAGATATAGAACTTTCTGGTCCTATGCGTACTTTGCTTGGCGGTCCAAACCGTCAATGTGTCTATGGTCTACCTGCCTTTCCTGAACCTGTACTGTTCATTGGAAAAACCGCCGCTGCTCTGGATATCTCTTCACTTAGCCTCTTCTTCTCTAAAATTTTTTAAGACGAGGACTCCTATAGGACTCTAATCCTCTTCCAGATGTGAACCAGGGTCCCCCTTTTCCACCTATGGGGGAGGCGGTAGGTAGAGTATCTACTGTTGCCTGTAGCTCTTTGCTGGTGAAGAGGGATCAAAGTAGGGCCGGGAGGGGGATCGAATGGTTTAGAAGAGTACAAATGTCATCTGTTGCAATCTTGTTGGTCTAAGTCCTGGGCATTAAATTTCCCTCCTACGATTTTATATGCCTTGCCCCATGGGTCTTCATCCAGCAGTTTTAGAGAGGTTGCTCTCAGCATCTCGGGTTTGCTCCGGGAGATCTCATGGCCAAGCCTCCTCTTAGGCCGACGTACACTCCTTTTTATTTCGGGGCCTCTAGAAGTGTTTCGTCGTGTCCTGGCACCACTTTGGCGCTGTTTTACCACTTAGCGGCGCGATCTCTGTTGTCCACCAATGGACGAATGCTAATATTACTTACAATTTGTTTTTACCGCCACAATTCAAATCTTGGAACAAACTTTCTGCATATCTCATCTAAAATTGAATTGCTTGAAGAGAATAATTTTTATTAAATTTAAAATAGAGGTACATCTTGTTACAATGGATAATTTGTGTCCGATTCGCGTCAATTAACAGCGAAGGAAGCACATCTCCCACAGGAGCGGTCCTGGATCTTCCAAGATCGCGCAATTTATAGCACAGGCAGTTAAAACACCGTTGGACCACATCTATCGCATTCACCTTATAGGAGGCAAAGTGTGAGTAAATCTGCTTCTGTGAAAGCAGGTAACTGGCCATAGGCCACTGAACCTCCAGCACAATTCTTCCTATACCAATGCATGAACCTGGTTTCTTTCATAAAGACTTCACGCAGCTTTTCCTGTAAATCACTGCTTTTAAGTCTTGGAACCGGAAATTCGGCCCGCAGTTCCACATTTTCGAATCCTTAGCATTAGCGGATCTTAGCTTGATCTTCGGTAGAACCAACCCAAACCCGTTATTCTGATGGTCTTAACCTTGAACTGACACCTTAATTATCATTTCCTTTAGCTATTATCCCAGGTTATGTTCTTCTCTCACTTTTACCACTTCTAGTACTTCTTCCTTCGCTCTTGGTCATTTCTTTCCTTCCTATTGCTTACTCTTTTTTTTCACTTGCTAACACATAGGTATGTTGTTTCCATTCTTGCTTTCTTAATCATCTTCTTCCTTACTTCTCCAATCTCTCGCTGTCAGCCAATAACCCATGGCATACCTCTTCCAGATGCTTGTACTGTCAATGGATGCCAATTGGCAAGCAACTGGTGGAACTATCAATAAATTCCTCCTACTTTGGGCGATGATCATCTGCGACGAGATCTCATCCCTCGTCGAAAATTCCATCACGTGCATCGGCACCCTCTGACTGGCCGGATGTTTCCTCTTCAATTTTCACACATTCCCCTTCACATCTTCTGCGTTATTCTTCTTTTACCCTTAATCCTGTCTTTCGTTTCTTTTTGTTCTTTGGTTCTCGCTTGTTGTAATCCAGTAGTAGTAATAGAAGATCGATCAAATAAAGTATAAGTTTAAATATAATAATAAATTATAGTGTAAGTGAAGTGCAATCAAGGTATTTGCTGATAGGACAGGTAAATACGCATAAAATGGATGTTTAAAAGGTAACAACCCTAAAAACGCTGATCACGTTGTTTTTGTTGATATCAATAAACGGACGTATTTTGCAAAGGCAGTTAGTCGCTGTCTGATTTCTTCACTCATAATTATTTTCAAGTTAGCAAACTTCAGGTTAAATAAACGAAATAACCAATCAGATGACAACAAAATAAATCAATCATCTGATTGGTTATTTCGTCAATTTAACCTGAAGTTTGCTAACTTGAAGATAACTACGAATGAAGAAATCGGGCACTAGTTCACTCTTGGGCGGTAGGTGTGCTGCTCGACCATGTAATTGTTGACCAAATAAATAATCGTTAACCCAACTGGTATTTTTCTGAAAGAACCACCGAATCTTCTGGTAGTCAATGGCGATCCAAATATTTGAATAAAACAGATCATATTTCAAGCTAATGAAGGATTACAATCGGCAAAAATTACTGATGGTGGAAACTCGATGGACTCTCGAAAGAACAATTATGGAAAGTCCAGGAAATCCAACGAATACAAATTCAAAAATTAGAAGAGTGGCAGCAGAAGACCCGAATAAAAACGAACTATTGGATAGTAACTACAAAGGAATGTAAAATTTTATAGACCCCAGAGCAATATTACCAAACATCATCAGGAAAATTAAATCGAGGAACCATCAAAGACATCAAATGCTTTTAAGGTGAGCATCCTGCCATCACAATCTAAAATTATAACTAATCCACCCATGGATTTTCTGGCGGCCACCAAGAGGCCATATTAAAAGATTCAGTCTAGGAATATCAAGTTTTGGTATATTCCGAGAGGGAGAGAATTCAGCATAATCTGCATTCCACCGGTCTCCTTGGAAATTAAACCTGAAAGAGTCATTCAGTTAAAATAAAATGCTTACTTTAAGCTCGAGATTTAATGATTACCTTTAAGAACTGTAAAAAAAAATTAGATTATGGTAATTATTGTTAAATAGAAAATTACTAAGTAAGATAATACAAATTGTAGCACCCTGTATATACGAAAATGTATGGAAAGTTTTATAAAATCGTAATTTAGCGCAATCTTGCAAAAGGAAATTTTATTCAAAAGTTAATAAATCTCACTACAGGCTTAATCTCGCAAATTCCAATGTGAAACTACTCTGTCAATGCAAAACCAATTTCCTTCAGTTCTCCTAACTTACCATTGTGCTACCATATTTGTTGGTGCAATAAACCATCAATTTCAATAAAACTTATTTTATAATTTCTAGCCAAATTAAAAAAACATCCCTGAGAGCGACAAAACTCAAAATTAAGGATGTTTGAGCCAGCTGGATCCGTGAGTCGGCTGGTAGTTTGTCGAGCGTGAAGGGTTAAGACCCAGGTAGGATACACAGACGGATATCAAAATGAGTAGGTTCATAACGCAATAATCTTTCTTATGGTAATTTCATGAACTTCAAAATTGAATTGTGGGCTTAATATAGGACATATAAAATTCTACCTCACCTCAGTGCTGTATTAATGTCCTTTTTCGTTCGGTGAAGCTATTTCTGTAGAAAAAAGTGTACTTTTGAGTTCAGATTACTGCAGCCCAAGCCTACAATTTTCCCTAAGTGACGCCGAAGAATAATGTCAAAAGAATTAACCGTAGAAAATTAAGTTTAACTTAATGTAGTAATATTGCTTCACACAAATCGAGTTGCACATCAATTGAATTGCACGGCAATGGAGTTAGTTCTATTACGATTACTTTCCATAACTTTTCATATAAACAGGATGCAACAAAGGTAGAAAAGTGCGGGCTTACATAAGTGACAGCTAGTCAATCTCCATATAATGGAATTGACGGTGCTTAATAAATATAATAATAAACATTTTTATCTACAATAACAATTACACATTAAGCATAATCCATTATATAAGGTCCTCACTGTACGCATGAACCTTACAACTCACAACCGCAGCTCAATTTATGACTAAATTAAACTCTTTCACCAGGTATCGGCACTTATAGTCACAACTGAAGTCGTCACGTTCCAAAATTACCTCGGTGACTTACCATTGCCTTCCAAGAGAAAACGGTCGGAATAACATTACTAGCCGGTATGAGTTTTCAAATGAATTTTTAGGTTTGATTTCTGTGCACATTTATAGTTACAAAAGTCACAAGAATGTGGCTTTTCACCGGAATGAACTTTTGCATGCATTTTTAATATCCACTTGTCTCTACATTTATAGTCACACAAGTTACAGGCAATCGGTTTTTCCCCTGTATGAGTTTTCACGTGCATTTTTAAATATGACGCTTGTGTACACTTGTAGTTGCAAATTGCACAAGCAAAGGATTTCTCTCCGGTGTGAATTTTAAAATGCTTTTCCAAGTGTGATTTCTGTGCACATTTATAGCTGCACGATGTACATGCAAACGGTTTTCTGTCGGTGTGAGTATCTAAATGCCATTTTTGTTGTGCACGACTTTCAGTCGGAAACGGGGTCTCGCCAGGGTGGTTTTTTAAATAATGCGTTTGTAAATGAACTTTTGCGTACATTTATAATCACATACTTTACAAGCAAAGGGTTTCTCACCGGTGTGTGTTTTCAAATGCGTTTTTAAGTTTGATTTATGTAGACATTTATAGTCGCAAAGTTTACAGCCGAACGGTTTCTCGTCGGTGTGAGTTTTCAAGTGCATTTTTAAATTAGACTTATATCCAAATTTATAGTCACAAATATGGCAAGAAAACGGTTTCTCACCAGTATGGGTCTTTAAATGCACTCTTAAATTTGATTTTTGCGCACATTTATAGTTACAAAACTCACACGTATATGGTTTATCACCGGTATGAATTTTTAAATGTATTTTCAAAACCCATTTATCTCTACATTTATAGTCACACAAATCACAAGAAATGGGTTTTTCTCCGGTATGAGTGTTTACATGAATTTTTAGATTTGCTTTTTGGACACATTTATAGTCACAAATTTTACACGCAAAGGGTTTCTCACCTGTATGAGTTTTTAAATGCTCGCGCAAATGACATTTATGTGCACATTGATGGCCGCAAATTTCGCAAAAGAATGTCTTCACCGTATGACTTTTCATATGCAGTTTCAATGTGCGCTTACGTGTATCTTGATATCCACATATTTTACACTGCAATAAACTAGAGCCGTCATCGTTTCTTGCGGGTTCCTCAAAATTCTCTTCCTTAATGTCAATGGAATGATGTAAATCTTCTACATTAAATTTTACGTCTTCCAAGTTTTCCGTTTTGATTTGATAACTGCTAATGACATCGAATGGAACTTCCCAAACTCCACCAATTTTTACCTCTTCCGATGGAAGCACTGGAGCCATATCTGCTGCAGGTTCCATTATGAGTGCTCAGGGACCATTAATATCTAAAATACATTACAAATACATCACTCTGACTAGCAGTAGGTCGATTAAGATTCTACCAACACTACAAAATGGTGACCGTAATGTCAATAATTACAGCGCCATCTAGTGCACCAAGTATAATATAATAAAAATTATGCAAGCTAATTATACAGAGTAATACAAAAATATATTTTACAAAACTTCAAAGCAGAAAATAAGATCGAGGCACTGTAGGAAATTGGAATTGTGTCTTAAGACAATCTTGCGCTAAAGAGTATCCTGATATTTTCACAAAAAAATGTTTCTTATTGTTCGGAGCGGATGCTATTTGAAATAATTTAGATTTTATTCGAAATAAATATTTTGTAACTTTGGGTTTAAAGGCGACGTTGTAGCTTCCTTAATATAAATTTCGTATAAACCTCGCTCACCTTTTGTTGTAAGTAACAAACAAATAAGTTTTGAATTTCTTTAATTTTTTTGATTTTTGAATTTGTCAGTTAGCTCAGTGGCTTATTTAGGGTGAGCTAGAGGCAATTGCACCAAAAGAATGACTCGCATCGTATCTCTGAAGCCCTCCGCGATAAAAATAATGTTTATCACGCAGTTTTAAAATTTAAATAAGTTTGAGTTGAAATAAGTTTTGAATTTCTTTAATTTTTTTGATTTTTGGAATTTGTCAGTTAGCTCTTCACCACTGACGCGCACGAATAGATTAACGAGATTCTAAAAAATACTTTTATTTGCCCCTTCCAAAAATATTTTTTAAATACGCTACTGTACAGCATCATATGTTCTTTTTCAAAAATAAAATCGCCAATTAACCCGTTAATCAATATCAAACCACGGATTTTTTGTCATTTACAAACCAAAACAGTGAAATTATTGAAATTTTCCTAACCTTTTTCAAATCCATGAAATTATTGTAATTAAATTTCGCAATACAATAGGATTATTATAATTTAACCTCAAAACCGTGGGTTTATTTTAATTAAATCCCAAAACCGCGGATTTATTTCGATTAAACTGCGAATCAAAATCTGAATTGAATTGATGCCAAAACTGCGCTAGAATCAGCTTTATCCCACTACTTACGACAGATTTCTAACTCGAAAGGTTGGTGTTTGTTTGTACAGCATCAGTGGCGTATTTAGGGGTGAGCTAGAGGCAATTGCCCCCCCAAAGAATGACTCGCATCGTATCTCTGAAGCCCTCCGCGATAAAAATAATGTTTACCACGCAGCTTTAAAATTTAAATAAGTTTGAGTTTGAAATAAGTTTTGAATTTCTTTAATTTTTTCTGATTTTTCGAATTTGCCAGTTAGCTCTTCACCACTGACGCGCACGAATGGATTAACGAGATTCTAAAAATACTCTTCTTGCCTTCTTCCAAAGGCATTTATTAAATACGCCACTGTACAGCATCATATGTTCTTTATCACAGCAGTACTACATTCGAAGTATTTTAGTCACGGTTATAATCAAGCAAATTTTTCGATTCTCATTTTTCCGTTTATGTCCATTGCGGTCCCATTTGGAACAGCATATTCAAGTCCTTGTACGATTGGTCATCTTCTATATCCATTAAACTTTTTACCGGTTCTACCGTCACTCCAATTTCTCTTTTTCAGTGTTAGTAGTTAAATAAAGCTGGTTCTAGACCATTTTTGATTCATAAATTGAATTCAGATTTTGATTGGCGATTTGATTCACTTTTTTTGGGTAAGATTAACATAAATCCGCGGTTTTAGGGGTTGAATTATAATAATTCTATTGTATTACAAGTTTTAATTAAAAATAATTTCATGGTTTTGATATGTAAATTACAATAATTTCAGAATTTTGATATGCAAATTACAAAAACTCGCGGTTTGACATAGATTAATGGCTTAAAATAGCGGAATATTTTAATCCAACCAAAAACGCGAATCGAACCTGAAATTGATATCAGAAGTGGACCAGAACCAGCCTTATTCAACTACTAGTGTCCGTCTTAATCAGCATTTGTATTTTTCTCATTTATTTTACCTGGAAACGGCTCTTTCAGAATTTCTTGTATTTATTTTTAATTATGAGTATGTTTCATTTTCCCGGTGTTGAACTAAACATGAGGTCCTCTTCACCGTATTGAGATGTGCCTATCTCCAGCACTCCACTGTTTTCTCCGTTCTGCTATATTTATCATCAATTCAGTTATATTATCTTCCATTTTGAAGAAATTCATTTAATAGCTCCCTCGTTTATTGTTTAGCTTTTTTTGACAGCCGACAATGATTGTGACAGCTGACGGAAGTTTGTTAATCGCTGACTTCAGACAGAGGTGAAACTAAATTAAATTAGTAATAAAAGTACAATTGCCAACATAAGAAACAAATTGGTTGCGTTTTGTTTTCAAGACATTTGCAAGCAAGTATTTTGTTTCATTAAAATAATTCAGATTCGGTGTGACCTAGATCAGCGTTTCCCAAACTGTGGGTTGCGATAAAAAAAGTTCCAGCTAATAAATAACCCTTAATCAGTCAAATATGAAGAATATCGATATCAGTTAAAACAAATGAATTAATGAAGGAATTACCAAGAAATGCAAAGGTTCACTAAAAGGCATGCACTATTTTTTAAATTAATAAAAAAAATAACCAAGTTAGTTAGAAAATAATCCAATTGATTTTAAAATTTAATCATAGGTAACTTCAACTTAAAACTAAAACAAAGAACGGAACGAAAAAAAGATTAACAAAAATTCTCTTTGGTAATTACAACGAAATTACGAAAAACACTAAACAAATAGAAATAAAAATTAAATAATTCAATTCACTTAGCCGAAGCAACAAAGTGGAAATTTAAATTATCAAAATTATAAAAACGCAAATAAACTTAAAACTACGAACAATAACATTACAGAACTAATAAAACGTAATGTAATGTAAACAATGTAAACTTTGATAATAAAAACAAATACACTTAAAAATAAATCTTAACAATGTTTCGAACCTTTGCTTTGCATACTGGACAACATTTGGTGGTTTTCCAAGTTTTAACTGCACATTCATAGCAGCATGCAAAGTGAGCCGTTGTACCATGTAGGAATATGCTATCTTTTGTAACCGTAGCACACATTATACATAATTCTTTGGTTATTCTAAGACTAATTTTGTCCACTTTTTTAAGACATCGTCGTCTTCTTTCTTTACGTCTTTATAATCAAGATCGTTTGTTCGTTCCTCACCATTGTCTTTTTCTACAGTAACAGTCTTATTGCAATTAATCACTTCTTCACAACCATTTGTTTCCTTACAAAATTCAGAGACATCCAAGTCGAGAACTTGCTGATATTTTTTATTTGCTTCCGATACGGGTAAATTATTGTTACAGCTGATTAGCTGCGTATCCATTTTCAACCTCTTGGGGTTTTCCGATTCTAGGTCTTCCTCAGCTGAAAGCGACGTTCTCCTCCTCTTGGGATTGATTTGTTCAGTCTGTGTATCTAATCTCTCCGACTCCAACACAACAACACCCGAGTCTTGTGAACAAATTTTAGTGTTGCGTTTTTTGTTGATTTTCTCTTCCAATTCGGCACGCTTTTTGAAGCCTTTTGGTCGTGGTGGAAAGAGGTCTTTTCGTTTCTGATTAATAAAATCATAAAAATTATTACATTTTTGATTTAAAAATCTAGGTACATAAGTAAACATGGAATGTAAGAAGTAGGGAAGCCCCTAACCTTAAATACTGTACTTTTTGAGATTCCATATTATGGTAACCAAAATTAATTTCAACAATTTTTTGGAAATTAAATGTAACATATACAGTAGCGTCCGGTTATAACGAACCTCTAGGGGTCAACTGATTTGGTAATATTTACCTTTGTCATAATATAATATGCTAGTTTCAGCAGAACTTATACATTGGTCCGCTGTAAATGTAAGTTACTATACCCAGGTTCGTGATAGCCGCACTCCACTGTATTTATATTCAAAATTATAAAGATGAAAGTCAATCAATAACTGACGTTTTTGTAGGAAATTCAATTTCCAAAAAGTTGTTTATTTATTTAGCAGGTACTACTAGCATTCACTCGGGTATGCTCGGGAAGTAATTTTGTTGGTGGACTACTAAGTTTTCAAGGTCACTGAATACCCCTTTCCACCCCTTTAAAGAATAGATTTTGAAAAACAAGCAAATAATTTTTACTTAATTGCTTTTGTAGATATTATTGAAGAGCGGTCGCGGACTGGCAGTTGGATTGGTGCTCCTGCAGGGGCATTACCAAATATTTTCCCCGACGATAGATTTTGCGTGGGTGTAACATTAAAAAGTTGCTCCGAACACCATACGATTGCTGACGAGTAACCAAATTCTTACGATCGATGTGCGATACTTTTCCTGCAGAGTGCTTATTCGGTGACGTGCATGCATAGCTTGACGAAATTCGCCAATTTTATTCGATTTCTTCCAAATTTGGCTTTGTTCTTGCATTCCAAATGTTTAAACCTTTTCCTTTTTGAGATAAAACTGTTCCGATCAACAAGCGTAATGAGATTTCATCGAACAACAATCGAAATAGTTAACCCCCTGGCGGATCTGTTATATTTGTTAATCATTCTTGGACCCCTGCATTACCATTACTGCGTGGAGACTAGAGAAAGGATTTAGAATTCCCCCCCCCCTGCTTATATCGGGTTGGGAAATGTGCACCGTTGTCATGTCTACACGTTGGTTGCAGTTAGTAGCCGTCATGGAGCGCAATATTTCCTATAAATTTTGCTCCGTAGGAGCAATCGATCTAGCGAAAGCTTGTGACCGCATCCCCCCTCTCAGAGGTAACCATCTCAGCGTGATTTGTAGTCATGCGTTACAATATGGCAGAGTATGGTACTCTACAATACCAAGAAAATGAAGGTACAAGGAAGGTGCACATGATCGAAAGATCATGTCAGATTTCACCTTAAAAAATTTCCAAATGTACAGGTTGCTTTCGTTGAGCTTAACGGGAGAGGATCGATAGCTGAGAGGCTGCCGGATCGACCTATAGCGACATGGAAACACCTGAACCGCGGTTCGGATTTCGCGTTAACAACGAAGATCCACTCTTCGTCCTGCAAACAGACTCTCCGCGTGCACTGCGCAATTTCGTGTTCTTCCGGTCCTGGCCCGATCAGCATTACAAACCGTAATCAACATCTGGATTCCACTATTGAGATGAAGGAGATAACTCTGGTACTCCGTAATACCAAGATGACTAGACTAGTGGGCAAACTCCACAGTTGACTCTCAAACCCCGTGGTTCAAGAATCTACATTTTTATAGAGCTGTTTTGGCCCTTTTTTAATAAACGGTGGCAGTGCAGGAGCTACCGCTACCATTCGCAATTATATAAATATAAAAAGTATTTCAAAATTAACCTAATTATTTATTTATTAGAAAAATTGTTAAAAAATTACAAAACAATTTTGGCAGAGTTAAGATTCTCGAATTGCTATTATATAAGTAATAAGTTAATGTACGCATCTAAAAAAATGCGTTCAGTTAACGGTGAGCTCCACGAGTTCCTCCCCAACTTTCTTTAAAATTGATATTATACAGTGGACACCACTTAATGTGGTCATGGTTAATATTATCATTCGGCTGTTTCTTATCGCTTTAACTGATAGTGAAAGAATTTGTTCATTCAACTGCTAACGTAAGGCGCTTAGTTTGAATTCTGACATAAGGAAGCCCGAAATACATAATTATATAAATATTAAACTTGAGAATTCGGGTTTCCTAAATGTAAACAACAATTTAATTTAAATAATCATAATTTTGAACTATGGCTAGATTTGAATCTGTGGGGGCGATAATCTACCTTTTCTAGAAGAAAGTTACGTCACCATCTGCCCACATCTTCGATTAGTTTCGAATAAGGTATGCATAAACATATGGGAGTCAGGTGCGGGCCTGCGGACAGCGTTCAGAGTTCTCGGAGTTATAACAAGGTAAGGCTCTGTCAACACATTAAACTAAAATGACAGTTTTTGTAGGAATAAATGTAATTATGTAAACTTTTTCCTTTGAAAATTTGTTTTTAAAACGAGCTCTCCCGACAAAAACAGCCAGTCCACCCCTGCATGAATTCCTTTCTGTTGGGTCATTTTCACTTATAAATACCATAATTAAAAAGAAAATATTTTATCTTGCATAATTGAGTTACTAATCAAAACAAGATATTATGGAATGACTAATGAAATACCTAACATAACAAATGGAAATTTTAAAGTATCCGAAAGTCTGTACTAACCTGAAAACACTCTCGACAGAATTGGTACAATGGGTTGTCATTTCGTGCTTTACATTTTATACACAACTGCCATTTTGTTTTTTTCAATCCGGAAACTTTTACAGAAGTCACATCAAAATCGTCTTCACGATCCGTAAAGCAATGCTCTGGCGTGCTATCGCAGGGAACGGCAGCAACTAGAGTTAAATTCAAAGGTGCCTTTAAACAAAGAATATTAAATTACGGTCAGTTTTCATCACAACTGTCTTACATCATTTCCGGTTGAAATATCACTCAAACTACTTGCCGAATCAGTATCGGACAAACTTGCTAACTCGTTTTCCAAGTTGCTTGAACTTGGACAATCGCATTCGGAATTAGATACTGTGTCCGAAATTGGTGTATCATGTGGACTATCTAAAAACAAAAACAGTTTAGTTCCATACACAGAATTACAAGATTTGAATCTACCAGTTTCGTGATCTTGTAAACTCAGGACGCTGTCTTCATCGGTGGACAATGGCGTTTTGAATTCCAACAGTTTGATTAAATTGTTGCATGATTCTTTAATCACTTCATCCCTATGTTTATCTTCCAATTCCTTTATTACCAACGCGACAGACGCTAGAAATTTAAAAAAATTTTAACCTAGCACAACTTGGTGAACTAGGAGCTGATGTATGAATTAATAAAAATTACCTGCACAAGCGTCCTCGAAGATGGTGTCCATTATTAACACAAAGAAAAAATTACATTTTAAGTAATGTTGCACACTGTATTGCACATTTTGTAAACCTGCAGTAACATGTCAGTTTTTCTAGAAACAAATGACACACACATACGATGGTAACCTTGGAAACGTAACGGTAGTAGGAGGTAGATGATGACAAATTAATATAAATACGACGTTTTTAGCAATTGTTTGGAAAACTTTTCAATTGTTTCTGTTTGACATAACAAAATGTACGATTGAATTAGAACAGAAAATCACAAAATGTTTTAAGCTTGGTTAAAAAGTTAAAGAGGTACTTCCGCGCTTCTTTTGTTTGGCGCTTTTTTAAATTGAATTTTTTTTTAAACTTATTAATTTGATTTTTGACGTGGGGGCGATTAACGCAATATTATGAAATGCACCTAGCAATAAAATAAATAATCGAAATCATTATTCTTATTTGTGGTCGGAGTGTTTTGTTCTGTTCGGAACATAATTGGAATTTTAATTAACAGGACCGTAACTAGATATTTTGGATAAATGAAATAGTGCCGTCCAGTGCCAGATTAAGTTCTTTTTAGGCTTAAAATAATTGAAAATGATATTTTAGCCTAAATTTATGTAACAAATCCCAAACCAGAATGGGGGGGATTAAATACTCAGTTATTCATTCGCATAATTTGTTAAGTATCCTATAGGTCTATGCCATTTATTTTTATCAGATTTAGAATTTTTTCCGTTCGGCTGTTGCTACCTTCACCCTGGAGTTTTTCAGCAAGCAGCAGCAAGTATTACTTTGGATTCCATGTTAAACTGAAGGTACTTCCGGATCTACATTGCAAAATGCAGATTTTGACGAAATGATAACAAGACAATATACATGCACTAAAATTAAATGTGTACATTTTTTGTTGAGGTGAAAGCCACCAAGTGCATGTTCAACCGTCTCAAATCTGGTCTTTATTGGCCACGCCCCTTGACACTCCCTATCCCCATCATTTAAATTAAACCGTTACAGTTACCTGTAATAAACATCCAATGAACGAGACGAAATTCTTCAATTACCGGTGAACTTCTTGAAATCCTTTTTTTTTACAGACCACACCCCTTAGATACTCTGCAACAGTTGTAATATCTACTTAAATTCATAGTAAGTTGGTGGGGTAGCGCTATTATATATCAAATAGTGTATATAAAACCTAAAAGCAATATTTCATTAAAAGTTGCAGACAACCATTACCTTTTTACTGACCATCCCCTTTTGACACGCCTTCTTACTCCTACTATTTAAACCACGCCTTCTTGACCTTTTTAAATCCAAATAAATTAAAAAATAAATACTAATCTGTCAAGTTGATAGCTGTCAGTTTAAGATACGTTATCGGCTAGAATTAATTAACCCGGGTTCGAAAATATAGTTTTTCCTATAGAAATAGCTTTACCAAACGAAAGAGAGTTTTTAGATAAGGTAGAACTAGAATTTCAGTGTAATGATGACTCTCTTTCTAGCTATGACTGTCTTCCGTGCTTCGGAGGGCACGTAAAGTCGGCGGTCCCCTTAAGTTGATGACTGCCTTTATCAAAAATGAAAAAGGTTACAGGTGTATTCCCCAACCCGGACTAAGCAGCCGTGGGGTCTTAATGCTTAAACCTTTCTCTTAGAGAAAAGACTGATGCCCAGAAGAAGGTAGAAAAGGCGCTGACCAAGAAGAAGAAGAATTTGAGATTCAATTTTAAACTTCACGAAATTGCCATAACATACAGAAGCTAATTATTGCGCAATATTGCATTTAATCTGTTAACGAGACGTGTATTCCGCGTAACTTCTAATTTATAGTGGGCGGGGCCTAGTAGTACAACGAAGAGAACTCATCAGTCTATCGTTGCAATCGCAGGGTCGACATCCACATTTTTCGAGTTGCATCGCGCTCAGGGATATTTTTAATAAGTTTAACCTTTTCTAAGACCCCATGGCTTTAAGATTTATTATCTTCTAGATTAATTTTGGTTCAAGGATATCCGACGATTAAAATTGGATAATTTCGAGTACTTCCGGGCTAAGGGATGTTTTTTAATTGTTGCAGAAACCGAAGGTTTGACTACCATTCGCAATTAAATTATAATTTAATTTTATTTTAATTATTACAATTAAATTTAATTTTCGATGGGTGGATGGGCGATGGTAAAAATTGCATTCAATATTAATTTTTAAAGTCGTTTTTTTCCAAAACTTGTAGACCAACAGCAAATTTTATTTTGTTTATGCGACTATTGCATTATTAGTTTTCAAAAATTAAAAAAAAATTTGGAAAAAAATTTTGTTCAATACCTGACCACGCCTTCTAAATCCATTTAAACCACGCCCCTCTGACAAATTTCTCATTGGACACTTAATTGACGCCTCTGCAGTTACCTGTAATTAAAACCTGTTTCCCACAATTTCAGTTGGTATACTACGAAGCTGGTCTTGCATGCAATAAATGTTCCCATGGTCTCAAAATTTTCTCTGGGTCAGCCGTCTTAATACTACGCTCCTCCCTTAACTTAATCGACGCCCCTGCAGTTATCTGTAATTTCCCCAAAATAAAAATGTGTTGTAGTTTTAACTTATTAACTGGAGAAATCTGGAGAAAATCAGAGGAAATTAGGGAAAATCGGGAGGAAATCAGGAAAATCTGGAGAAAATCAGGAGTAATCTTCTTCTTTACTTGCTTCATACGTGCCCTCTCCACGCCCCCTAGTAATATAATTTTTGGAGTCAGGAAATATAGAGAAAATCAGCTGAAAATCTTGAAAAAATCTAGATTTCAGAAAAATCTGGTGAAAATCGCTGAAAATCTGAAGTAAATCAAGAAAATCAGGAGTAATCTTCTTCTTTACTTGCTTCATACGTACTCTCTCCACGCCCCCTAGTATTATAATTTTTGGAGTCAGGGAAATATGGAGAAAATCTTGAGGAAATCTAAATTTGAAGGAAAATCTGAAGGATGTCAAGAAACCCCAGAGAAAATTTAAAGAAAATTGGGCAAATCAGAAAAAAAAAAAAACAAGGGAAATCTAGGAAATTCAAACTTGAAGGGAAAATCTTCATATAAATTTCTTCCAGCGATCTACTCTTTGACTCACAATGAATATCTTGGTAGAAATACGAAATATCGGCCGCGCCGTTCAAAATTCTGATAAGACTGAATCACTGTTGTAATCAAAGATCTGAAGAGCATAGTCGCAGACTGAAAAATCTTTGAACGCATTGGGAAGTATGCGGAACTCCAATACAAAATTGACATTACGAAATAAAGGCGGCCATGGTAAAAATGTTCAGAAAATGTACGGAGATATTTCCTTATCTACATAAAATCCACGTGGGATGGGTGAACAGCTACAGAGTGAGAGAGTTATACTTTTTGAAAAGAAATATACTGCAATGGTAAAAACTTTGGTCGCATAGTATAAGACTGACGAGAGAGAGAGAGGGGGGTCTGGGCCCAGAATTTTGATTTTTGTTTTAGTCTAAATAAATAAGAAAAAATTTATAAACTTTCAAAAAGCTGTGATAGGCAGTTCAAAATAGTGGAGCCTGTACTCCTGTTTTGGCAACCTAAGTCAACCTACACTCTCCCTCCTCCGGGGCCGGGTTTCACTCTCCACAGCCGCAGATCACCGGATATATGTACCAGAAAACGCAAAAAAGACAATGGAAAACCTAAAATTCACCCGCACTGTAAGGAAGGCAAAGCAGAAGAATGAAAGAGAAGGACAGAAAGAAGAAAAATAAACGATTTTTCCAAAAGTAAGGGCAGTACCGAGAGGTCAACCGCTAGAGGAAATCGTGTACAATTAACTTCACACTTCACGTAATTCATAATAATTCTCCATACTTCTTCGTACTTCATATAATTTAGCAGTAATTCACGGTACTCCACCTAATTCATCGATACTTCATTGTATTTCACGTACATCATTGGTATTTCAAAGACTCGCCGAGATTCCAAAATTTGAGCAATGGAGGGTGTTCCACATCCCCTGGATCGAGTAGTTTATTTTTCATTTTGTTGCAGAGATCTCCCTCCCGGGGGTAAGGAATTTATAATTACGCAGTTTATAATTAACTGTTAAATTACGAATTAAACACATTTACTTGGCCATAGCTAATTTTATTAAACTTGAGATATGCTTAAATATTTAATTCACTTTTAATTAAAATAAATTATTTAAACCGGGGAGTCTGGGGGGTGTGGAACACCCTCCAGTGCCTCTGCAACGGGAGATTTTCAGTTTACTTCTAATATCGGTCTGGGAGTTCTACAATGTTCTTCATTCCAAAATTTGTGCACTGGAGGGTGTTCCACACCCCCCAGACCTCCCGGATTGAATAGTTTATTTTTATCAGAAGTAAACTGAAGATCTCCCGTTGCAGACCCCCCGAATCGAGTAGTTTATTTTTTATCAAAAGTAAATTGAAGATCTTCCGTTGCAGAGGCACTGGAGGATGTTCCACGTGAAGTACTTCATGTACTTTACATGAGATGTCGTGTACTTCATGAGATGTGTACAAAAAACTTCACCAGCGGTTAACCCCTCGGGCAGTACAGACAAGGTGGATACATAAACAACACCGACTTAGGTTAGCGTTACAGCTATTTTAGCAGCGAAGAAATATCGTCAAATGAAAACCGCGCTTTAATAGTTTTTAGTAACTAAAAGTCTTACAGTGCTTTTTTAAATTTCCCCCTCCCCACGCACGACAAAAATTTTTTCTTTAGTTAAATTCTATATAGAACGCACTTTTAATCTACGCCGCTGCAATTACATGTAATTTACTGGCCACGCCCCTTTGGCACGCCTTTTTATTCCTACCATTTACACCACGCCTTCTTGACACGCCCTCTTCATCACTTTAATATTAGGTACAATCTAGCTGGTGAGAAGCACTACTTACGTTTGTGATTTAAGAAGTCAGATGCATAACATTTGACAAATGTAAAAACTTCGGTGAAGGAGATGATGATGTTCAGGGATCCAAGAACTTGGAACTCTCAGTGGAGTTCTTGAAGCAGGAATGTCCCCAAGGCTGAAAAATCTAGTGGAGCTAGAACTAAGTATGAGATATCTCAGCTGCTCGCTGAAGAGAGGAGGTTAAGCGATACACCACCTGGTGGCGCTGCCGAAAAACGTACTCTTGAATCGGGTCAAAAAGACTGATGAATGCCAAAAATCCGTCAAAGAGTTGAAAATGAGAAAAATTATAAAAACAAAAAAACTAATTTTGAGACGAAAGGTAGATCCATACGTGATTTTAAGGTGAAAGAATTCAAATTATGGCGGCAAACTACATTTGTAAACAAGATTTCGCCAAGAAAACAAATTTGTTAATTTTAAGACAGATGTGACCAATAATATCCACCCGCAATAAAAACAAGTGAATTAATAAACAAAGTGAAAAGTTGAAGTTTTGTTAGCCATCAAGCAATAACCCAAAAATGTCAATTTCAGTCCCATCACAATCGCTCTAACGTGTAGACGCAAAAATGCGTTGGGTTAAATAATAAGTTTTTTAAATTAAATTTGTAAAAACATGGAGGCCGCAAAAACGGCGATTTTAAAAGAAGTATTAGCTAAAAAAATAAAAGTTTTATGAATGGAGAAACAAAACCAGAAAACAATTTAAAAAAGAATCTCAGCAAAATTTTGGAAAAACAAGGGAAGGCAGATATGGGACTCAAAAACAGCTGATGCCGGAAATCAACAAAAACCAACTCTTTTAATTTTTTTAATTTAAAATTTAAGAACTTCTAGCTTATAAAACTTACAGTACGGGTGGGTTCAAAACCCACTACGATTTAATAGTAACTTTGCAAAAACATTTTTATTAAAACCAAAAACCTCGCTTATCCGAACTGGGACCATAGGTAGCCCGGACAATCAAAAATCCGGTTTGTTAGATAAAAACTATGTTTTGTAAGAAAATTACAGTTACATGCTTACTATCGTAGTTAAAAATTGTTATTTAATGTGAACAGCAATTAAAAAAAATGTCTACAAATCTGATCTGGATATTCGGATTAACGAGGTTTTACTGTACTTTATCTAGCAATCAATTTACAACCACCGTAGTAGATGTACATCGCCCGTTAGTGATAACTTTGTCCACTGAGCGGAAATTAGACACTAGAACAATGATGGAGTAATTTACAGCACCATCTGGTGTACAAAGTTCTCAAAATTATAAGCAAATTTAACATGGCGTTGTACATCTACACTCAAACCTCTTTTTGTGCGAGGGATAGGGAGCATAAATGAAATATCCTGAAACTTCTTAGGAAAAAAAAAGTTTTGTACGTTGACATTGATTAATTCAAATATTTAAAGGTAAACAATTGATAGTCAAAACTTTTTAAAGCACGTATACTGCACAAAAACAGGTTTGACTGTATATGTTATTATAATTAATGATACAAACATAATTTTTATTAAAACCCACAATGTAGGCTATGATTCAGATTGCTAATATTAATTCCCACCACCACATGCATGTAAGCAATTCCACATATAAAAACCGCATAAAAACAGGTTTCGGCTTCGCAACAATTAAAAAACACCCCTGAGCGCGACAAAACTTAAAATTATGGAACTTGACCCCCGGAGTCCCGACAAAACTTAAAATTATGGAACTTGACCCCCGGAGTCCCGACAAAACTTAAAATTATGGAACTTGACCCCCGGGTCAAGTGTCAACTAAGAGCTCCAAGTTTAGATCTGCCTACTAGATGTTAAGAGTAAGCCGGGACGCAAGCACCGACAACAGAATGATTGAAATTGCCATTTTTTAGTATTTTTAAAATCGATTTTCGGAAATATCGAGTTCATCCAAAGTACATTCAACTCTATTTAACTCTTTGCGGTCCTATAAATTTTTACAAAGTGCGCTTACCCCTACTGGTCTTGTATCCGACAAAATATTTTACCGCTTACGGTTCAATATCGGATATATTCCAACACGACTTTACCGTATAATTATTAAATTACAAAAACCTGTAATGTTTACAGTCATCGCTAGATGTTGATATCAAAAAAATTAAAACACGCAGCAAAGTCATGTTCCCGTCATGCAGAATATATCCGACATTGGACCGAAAGCAGTAAAATATTTTATTTGATATATTCCGACACACAACCGGAGAGGGTTAACATTCTCTAACTAATTCTAAAACAATGTTTATAAAATCTCCACAGACAAAAAGTGGTTGTTATCGTACTCTATCCGATAACATTAAAATTAGTTGATTAAGGTGAAGATTAATTCGATAATCAATTAATAACCAAAATATTCTATTTTAAAGTTGCTAATGTTTCTTACGAATGAAATCGTATGTAGTAGAGGTCCGGCTCATTGTATAGTCCATCCATCAGTCGACGAGTTACCATATGACTGTCATATCCCGTGTCGTTAAGATTTGAGATCTGTTTTGACTCAGCGATATTTTTAATAAGTTCCTCGGGTTGCCTTAATCAACTAAGTTTCTATTAGTAGGTATCAAATGTGGGTAATATGTCAAGAGTGTTCTTCTAGTTGTTGTTCTGTTCTGTTTATCCACACTTTTAACCTTGATTTATTCAATTTTACCAACCAACTTTTTCTTACCAGAATGATATTTTAAAAAATGTTCCTTCATCCGATCTTTACGAGTACTTCGATAGTCACATATATCACAAGAAAACGGTTTCTCCTGTAGGTGAATTTGTAAATGCCTTTGCAGATATGCCTTTCGTACACTTTTATAATCGCAACTGTGGCAACTAAACGGTTTCTCGCTGGCATGAGTTTTTAAATGGTTTTTTAAATATGATTTTCTCACACTTTTATAGTCGCACATCGTACAAGCGAACCGTGCCTCACTGCTATGAATCTTTAAATGATCTACCAAAGTACCCCGAAGTGAAGTTTTAAAGCCACACGTTGCACACTCATACGGTTTCTCACCCGTATGGCTTCTCATGTGCCACTTCAAATTTTGTTTAACCGAGCCTTTATAATCGCACAAATCACATGCAAAAGGCTTATCGCCTGTATGGGTTTTTAGGTGATATAACAATCTAAATTTGTTAGTACACTTGTAGTCACAAAATTCGCAACTAAACGGCTTCTCCCCGGTATGCCTTCTCATATGCTTTTGCAACTGTGATTTGCCGGCACATGTATACTCACAAATTACACACGCAAACGGTTTCTCTCCGGTATGAATTCTCTTGTGCATCTTCATATGATGTTGCAGCCTAGATTTGTAGTCACAAACATCACAAAAAATAGGGTTTCTCGCCAGTGTGGATTCTAATATGCTGCTTCAAAGCAAGCTTGGTTATAAATCTGTAATCACAAATTTCACACGCAAATGGCTTCTCGCCTGTATGAGTTTTCAAATGATTTTTCAAATTACCTTGACGTGCGGTTTTAAAGCCACAAATTGTACATGCATGCGGTTTCTCACCAGTATGAGTTCTATAATGGAACTTCAAAACTTGTTTGAATGAACATTTAAAGTCACACACTTCACACGCAAACGGCTTAACCCCGGTGTGAACTACAAAATGAGTTTTCAAATTATCTTTATACAAAAATTTTTTATCACAAATTGCACATACAAACTTAGATCCGGTATGCACTCGTGCATGTCTTGTGAGATCTGATTTACGAGCAAATTTTACCTTACAAAATTCACATTCGAATTTCTTGCATAGTTTTACTTTCGATTCTTCCACCAACTCGGATGACGTGTCTTCTTTAACATCAATCGCGTGATGCAAGTTCTCCGAGTCCCATTTTATATCTTCCTCAGTTTCTACCTTTACTTCGAAGTACTCTTCTTTCATTTCCATTACGATACACAAATTTTTGTCGACTTTCTGTCACTTAAAACTTCTGTCAAAAGTTTTTTGTGAGGTTATGTTTTAAGACATAGGGAGATTTCAACAAGAGCGCGAAATTTAAAATGGAATTCATTAAATAATAAATTTTAACAAAATTATTCGTTTATTTTTATTTAAATCAGTAAATTTTACGTCAGTCACCCCACAGGTTTTACATATTTGTGTTTCTAATTTAAACGATGTATCTTCTTTAATATCCGTCGAGTGCAATTCTTCTGTCTTCCACAACCTCTTCTTTCAATTCATAGTAAACTTCTATTGGTTTGTTTTCTCTATGTTGTTCATAAACTTCTTATTGATTTTTAGGTTTCCATCATAGGTTAAAACATGTGAGGTTATGTTCACAAAACATATTTATTGGCAGTGGCTCGAAATACGTCAAGAGCATACCAACTGGTAGCACGTCAAAACGCTGAAAATAAATACCCAAAAAAGAAAATTATCGTTAAATAACAATGCCTAAAACAAACACGCCGAAGTTAAAATGCCGAAAACAAAACACAGTAAAACAAAAACGCTGAAATCAAAACCATCGAAAACCAAAAACACTGAAAACAAACACAGCGAAGTCGAAAACAACAAAAAATAAATACGCCGAAGTTAAAATGTCGAAAACAAAATCACGTAAAATAAAAAGCTGAAAACAAAAACTACGGGAACAATTACGGCGAAAACAAACACCAAAAACAAAATTCAGAAAACAATTATGCCAAAACCAAAAACAGTAAAAAATCAAAACCAAAAACGATGAAAACAAAAAAAGCGAAGTCAAAACACCGAAAAACCAAAACACTGAAAACCAAAAATACCGAAAGCAAAAACGCCGAAAACAAAAACATCGAAAAAGAAAAACACCGAAGTCGAAAACAAAATGCCGAAAACAATAATGTCAAGCACAAAACCATCAAAAAACACCAAAAACAAAAATGCCGAAGTTAAAGCGCTTAAAACAAAAACGACGAAGTCAAAATACCGAAACCAATAACGCCAACCCAAAACTATCAAAAAACAAAAACCAAGTCAAAGTGCCCAAAATAGAAAGCTTAAATTAGTGAAACAAAAATGCCAAAACATCGAAAAGCAAAAATACCGAAAAAGAAAACGCCGAAGTTAAACTGCCGAACAAAAACGCCGAAATTAAAATTTCCGAATAGCAAAAACACCGACAGTAAAATGGCCGAAGCCAAAATGACGAAAACAATAACGCCAAACACAAAACCATCAAAAAACACCGAAAACAAAAATTCGGAAGTCAAAATGCCTAAAACAAAAACGCCGAAGACAGGAACACCGAAAGTAAACAAATCGTAAAACAAAAACCCGTAAACAAAAACGCCCAAGTCAAAATACGAAAAATTAAAAACCCGGCAAACGCCAAAAAATGAAAACCAAAAAAGCAGAGCTCAAAATGCCAAAACAGAAACGCCTAAAACAAAAGCACCAAAAAATAAAAACATTGAAAACAAAAACCCCGATTACAAAATCACCAAAAATTAAAAACATCGAATACAAGCACGCCGAAATCAAATGCTGAAAACAAAAACACGTAAAATAAAAACTCCGGGAACAATTACGTCGAATAGAAAAACACCCAAAACAAACAAGGCAAAGTCAAAACATCGAGAAACAAAATCACCGAAAACGAAAAATACCGAACGCAAAAACGCCGAAAACAGAAACATCGTAAAACGAAAACGCCGAAGTCAAAAACAAAATGCCGAGAACAATAACTCCAAACACAAAACCTTCAGAAAACAAAACCAACAAAACCAAAAAAGCAGAAGTCAAAGTACTAAAAACAGAAACGCCGAAAACAGTAATGCCAAAACCAAAAACACTGAACAAAAGGCGCCGAAATCAAAACGCCGAAAACAATAACACCAAATACAAAAACATCCAAAAATACAAAAACAAAAATACCGAAGTCAATGTATCGAAAAGAGAAATGCCAAAAACAGTAAAGCCGGAAAACAAAACATCGAAAACAAAAAACGCCGAAAACCAAAATCACCGAAAATAAAAACGCCGAAATTGAAAACATCAAAAACCAAAAACACTGAAAAAGAAGAAATGTCGAGGGCAATAACGCTAAATCAAAAACCATCAAAAAACAAGAACGCCAAAACCAAAAATGCCTTGACAAAAAGTCAAAGTGCTGAAAACAGAAATGCCAAAAACAAAAACGCCGAAGTCAAAACGTTAAAACAGTAAAGCCTAAAACAAACAAATCGAGAAACAAAAACATCAACAATGTCGAATCCAAAGTGCCGAAAACAGAAATGCCGCAAACAGTAACGCCGAAAACAAAGTCATTTGAAAGTAAAAACAGTAATTTTGAATTTATTTCAATAATTTTAGATTTATTTTCGAACTTTCGAACATAAAAGTATATCCGTAATTTTGGATTTATTTGCGTAATCTCGGATTTATTTTATAATTTTAGATTTATTACTTAAATTTCGATTTAGTTCCCTAACTTCCAATTTATTTCCAAAATTTCGAATTTAAAGAGGGAAAACAAAAATTTTAAAGTCTAAATGCTAAAAACAGACACGTCGAAAACAAAATCACCGAAAAACAAACACATTGACGACAGTAACGCTAAAATCAAAAACATCAAAAAAAAAACACCAAAAACAAAAGCACCAAAATCAAAATACCGAAAACAATAACGCCAAAAATAAAATCATCAAAAACCAAAAACATAAAAGCCGAAGTCAAAGTGCCAAAAACAGTAATGCCGAAAACAAAACCACCGAAAAACAACAACATTAAGAAACATGAACACCAAAAATGCAAAGTCAAAGTGCCGAAAACAGAAATTCCGAAAACAGTAACGCTAAAAACAATATTACCTAAAAGTAAAAGCTGCGAAAACTAACACACCGAAGTCAAAATGCCGAAAACAAAAACACCTAAACATCATAAACAGGGAAAACAGAAATGTCGAAGTTAAAATTCCCAAAAACAAAATCACCAAAACACAAAAACACCGAGAAACTAAAACATCAAAAACAAAAACGTCAAAAAATAAATTTACCGAAAATAAAAACGCCGAAAACAAAGTGCCGAAAACAGAAATGCCGATAACAGTAACGCCGAAAACAAAATCACTGAAAAACAACAATGCTTACAACTGTCAAATATTTCATTGTCAACTTTTTGCGACATTGTAAAACTTGCATAAAAACGCTCGGGATCACACGTCTGATGTTCGGGGCTAGCCGATTCATTTTGAATTTCAAATTTGATTTTCTCAGCCAAGACCGCATTTCAAAAATTTTCATTTTGGTTAAAGATTTCATTTGATACTATTTTTAATAATTAATAGAATTTATCATTAAATTCGATACCATGCAACATCTCTATTCGAAATTCTCTTCGAATTTTCTTTCATTGAATAAATAAAATTATCGAAAGATGGCGTCAGCACAAGAGAGTATATTCATTTCTTAAATACAAAATGGACGAAATCACCATTTTAGAGGCGTCGATGAATTGTAGTGCTGCAATACTGTTTTCTTTGTCCAGCTTTACTCAAGTTGCTTTTATTAAACAGGTTTGCATTATTAGCAGCTTTTAAAGTTTATAATTTACAAATTTCGGTTTTCCACGTGGTCATGTGCTACTACTAATGGTTAGTAATTATAAATATCTCATCATCCACCATTACATTCTCTTAATTTACTTCTTACAGATATGGTTCAAATTCCCCCTCGGGAAGAGTTACAATCTACGGCCAACATGGATCAAGTTTCGGACACTTTATGTAATTCAAGCAGCGATTATGAAAAACATCCCGAGGTGCTAGTAGACGAGAAATTTAAAGTAGAAGATTTGCATCATTCGATTGACATCAAAGAAGAAGAATTACCACAGAATGAACTGCCAAGAAAGTTCAACAGGTCCAGCAAATTTAAATGTGCAGTTTGTGGGTTTATCGTTACAAGGAAATATATTTTAAAAAGAGCATTTAAGAACACACACTGGTGAGAAACCCTTTGTTTGTAAATTTTGCCAGTACAAATGTTCACGAAACGAAACTTTAAAACGGCATTTAAGAACTCATACCGGCCAGAAGCCGTTTGTTTGTGAAATTTGTGATTACAAATGTTCATTTAAATCAATTTTAAAAAAGGCATTTAACAACACACACTGGTGAGAAACCGTTTGTTTGTGAAATTTGTGATTACAAATGTTCGGTTAAATTAAGCTTGAAAGCACATTTAAGAATTCATACCGGTGAAAAACCGTTTGGTTGTGAAATTTGTAACTACAAATGTTCATTTGCATAAAATTTTAAAAAAGGCATTTAACTGCTCACGTGCGTAAAAGCTTTTTAATTTGTGAAATTTGTGACAGCAAATTTTTAAAGAAATCACATTTAACCCAGCATTTAAAATGTCACACCGGTGAGAAATCTTTTTCTTGTCAAATTTCGGACTACAAAACTTCACAATGAGGAAATATTTGTTTATTTTTTTAAATTTAACCTTGACGAATACCTTACGAACAATAAGTAAAATGTATAATAAATAAGTAAAATGTATAATAAAGTTAATGGATGTATGAGAGTTAATCCACTGATTCGCTCCCTTGTACTTCAACTCGCTGGTTGCTATGTTTTGGTGTCAACTATTTGTTTCTGGCTGCATTAGGTTTTGAATTTTAATACCAGGTCAGAGGGTCTCAGTGGAAGACCAAGAAAGGCTCAATAAAATCAAATATGGAAGCAACATTGAAAGTAGAAACGTCTACGGTGCAGGGGTCCGGATCCCCAGTACCGGTCGTGGACGGCGTCGGAGCGGGCGCCTCACGACCGTCAACCTGCGACCGCTTAGCGACCCTGGTGGATGCCCAGGCCGGGTCGTTTTATAAGGTTACTGGAAAGGTTGATGACAATGGCGCGAAAATGGAATCGAAAAAAAGGTACAACGGACGGAAAAAACAAGATGTCTGCAAAGACTCGGAGTGGAACGCAAGCCCCAACCAGTAAGGAAAAGCGGGTAAACACGCTAGCTACAAGAGTGGTCGAAACCCCATCCCCTCCCCCGACAACTAGAACGCGGGCCGGAGGTAAAGTGACAACAAAAACGCGAGTGCCGACAACTCCCGAGGAAGCTTTTGAAGCATTGGATGTGGCAATCGCTGCTCAACCTAACACCGCGACGGTGGTGAAACAGGCGGCGGCAATCTGCTCCCAATACATGCGGCAGGTACTTCTAGAACGGGACGAACTAAGGTTGGCTATCGCAGAAGTCCACGTTCCTCCCCCGCAGCTACTTGACAGCGTAGGAGCCACGTTGAAAGAACTAGCGGAGGCGGCAGCTGCCCAAACAAATCGAATAGAGGTAGTAGCCGCCAGGCTGGAGGAAATTCGTATGTCAACCGAGCGACGCGCAGGTATCGCAGAGACCAACAACCAGCGAATCAAAGACTCCATTAACTTGCTTAATGTGAAATGTACACAAGCGCTGGAAAGACTCGCGGATGCGATAAAAAACACACAGTCGGAAGGGATGAATACTTTGCTCCCCTCGGCGGACATCAGTGCTATTGCTGGCCTCCAATCTGCGCTCAGGGATGCTATAGACACTGTTGGTGCGGCACATACAAGGACGCCGGAAGGTGTGCGCAAAGCGACTAGGGCTATTACGGCCCTGGCAACTGATATAGGAGACATTAGGGGGCTCTTCTAGAGGCAAACCACCCCAATAAAAGTGTCCGCGCTGCGCAACCTGAACCAATGCACCCGCAAAGAGCCTGGAAATAGGGTTGATTTCTTCCCAGCAACTGACATCAACCCTCCCCGAAGAAGAAAGCCCTAAATCACAAGGGACAACAAAAGTGTCCCCGTCTATTCGCAGGAAAGCTGCAAAGAGGGAAAGAGGAGGGAGAAGAGAAGGCGTAGAGCGGCGGGAAAAGGAAGTAAGGGAGAGGCAAAGGTAATCAGCCGAAACAATGCCGACCCACAGGAAAGTACCCTATCTGAGGTGGTGGCTCACGGGCAACCCCCGCAGACGGGAAGGAGTGTGGAGGGGAGCCCGTTGGAGGAGGAAGACGGTTTTGTGAACCCGCATAAAAGGGCTAGGGCTATGCTCCAAAAAGTCAATCTAGCCGGCGAAAGGCCGCCAACGCGCGGAACCGACGCCCCAGCAAGAAGTCCGGAGAAAGTCCTCGGCGGTTCTTATAAAGACGACGGAGACCCTCCCCCACAGAGAGGTCCTCACGAGGTAAGGTTTGTCTTAGTGAGCGGCACGTCGGTCCGCAAAGTGGTTAAAACGCGAGGGGACGTCTCGTTGAACCGCTAAGGAGGCTATGGCAAAATTGTCAACTGCCGCGAAGGGTGCGCGAAAAGTGACGGAACAGAGTCCCCAGCTTATCCGCAGAAGCGATTAAAAACGACGGAGAACTGGTGACAAGGAGAGCTCTGGAAAGCTTAGGAAGCGACGTGGCGGCAAAGGATTTAACGCATCCGGACCTTCGGACCGCCTACGGTGGCACCCAGACGGCACGTGGTTGCTGCGAGAGGCCGGCGCTGAAACGCAAATCCTCAAACTTGGAGATGGTGGCGGGGGCATGGTGTCGGAAGCTGCAGAATTCGGAGATTTCTCGCGGTTCTTTTCAAGATGCTACGGGGACCAGCGGACCTCAGAGTTGTCTGCGACCAGAGGGGAAAGCTGCTCTCAACTTGGGCAGGGGACAGGCATGGTTGCCGAGCTGCAAATCGGGCAGCTCAGTGCTGCAAGATGCGGGAGGGCCACCGAGTTCCGGAACAGCGGGATAGCTGACCTCAACAAGAATAGGATCTTACAGATCAATTTGAACTGCGCCAGGGCTGCCCAAGACTTGCTGCAGGTGACAATGCGCAACAATAACATACAAGTTGCGCTAATCAGCGAACCCAACAAAGAATGGGCAGCCAACTGGATATCCAGCGTAGATGGAAAATCGGCCATTTTAACGGCGGCCGATGTAAATATTAGGAGATGCGGCTCCGGCAAAGCCTTTGCCTGGGCTGACCTTGGGCAGTACGATGTTTACTCGTGCTACTTCTCGCCAAACGACGAGCCGAGAGTAGTGGAGCAGGAGATGTGCTTGCTTTTCCAGCATCTCAGACTGCGAGGAGGCCAGCGATAGTCGGGGGGGACTTTAACGCCAAGTCACCTGAATGGGGTTCCCCAAGGGAGGACTGGCGGGGGCGCTCCTTACTGAGCTGGTCGCTGAACATGAGATGGTGGTAGTTAACGAGGGTGAGAGCCCACGTTTGAGAGGGGGGAGTCAAGATCGATCCTCGACATCACCCTGGCTACCCGCTCAATGGCGCGACTGATCGACGAGTGGCGCGTTCTGGATGAGGAGACGGCGAGCGACCACCGATACATCCAGTTTCGGGTCGCATCTGCTGCCGAAAGAGTGAAAGTGAGGGCCAGATGGGCCTGGAGAAAGATGATGGGAGACAGGCTTACCAAGTACCTGGCCCAAAATCAACCGAGAGCGGTTCTGCTTCGGCCTTGAAGACGAGGCGAGGCCCACGTTTGAGAGGGGAGTCAAGATCGATCCTCGACATCACCTGGCTACCCGCTCAATGGCGACCGATCAGATCTCTGGTGGACCGACGAGATTGCGGTTCTCCGGAAGAATGACCACTGCCAGAAGAGTCGTACAGAGCGGCTGCAAGACATTTCGAGGCGGCGGACCAGCTGAAACTCCGAGAAGCCAGAAGAACGTTGGCAGTAGCTATAGAAATAGCCAGCGGAGGGGTGGGAAAACTCCTCGAAGAGCTCGACAGGGACGGTCTGGGGCTTGAGAGGGATATAAAATCGTAACCAAGCGCCTGGGTTTCAAAAGCGCAACGGGAATAGCGGAAAACAGGCTGGAATCTATCCTGAAGCTCTATTTCTAGGTACCCAAGCACCAGGCGTCTGCCAATAGAGGTCGCATTGACGCCCCGCCATTCACGGAGCCCAAGATCTTTCTCCTGCTGGCCTTTGGCCCGCCGATGTTGGGCATCAGCTAGTGGGAGCGCCGAGAACCTCGGCTCATTTGCGACCGCGCAGATGTGGGGCGGAAACGTGGCGTCGTACCTGGATGATCGGTGGATCACGGCGTCCGAAGCAGGCAGTACCGTGAGATTTCGCATGAGTGGGGGCGTCCCACAGGGCTCGGTCCTTGGGCCGACTCTGTGGAACATTATCTACGACGAGGTGCTAAAGCTGTCGGTTCCCCCGGGGGTGGACCTGGTGGGATTCGCCGATGACCTGACCATCGTGGTCACGGCGAAAACCGAAGAGGTGCTTGTGAGCAACACGAATGCAACATTGCGGAAAATATGCGCGTGGCTCAAAGATCGGGGACTAGCAATAGTCCCAGATAAAACGGAGGCGGTTTTGGTTTGTGGGAGAAGACACCACTCACCGATTAACATCCAGGTGGAGGGCACGACGATCAGTCCATCCGATACGGTGAGGATTCTCGGAGTCCACATAGACCGCAGTCTTTCGTTCCGTGCACATATTCTACAAGCTGCACATAGGGCACTGAAAGCGGCGGCGGCAATCTCCCGACTTCTCCCTAACCTTGGCGGCCCATCCGAGCCAAAGCGACGTGTGCTGGCCTCCGTAGCGGAGTCCATAATGTTATACGGGGCTCCCATATGGGCGGAGGCTCTGCAGAGACACTCCAGCTACGCCGCTGAGTTTCTGCGCGTACAGAGGAGGATGGCGCTCAGGATTGTGCGGGCGTACAGGACGACGTCTACGGACGCTCTTCTCGTCCTGGCATCGCTGGTCCCCGCGGACCTACTCGCCATGGAGCGTAAGCGCAAGTTCGACAAGGTTCCGCTCACCATCTCGGAACTGCGCGGGGACTCGCTGAGTGTATGGCAGAAGAGATGGGATGAGAGCTCAAAGGGCCGATGGACCCACCGGCTCATTCCGAATTTGGAAGTGTGGTACAATAGAGGCCATGGAACGACCACGTACGAGATCACTCAGCTCCTCACCGGGCATGGGTGTTTCGAGGAGTACCTGTGTCGATTCAAAAGAGCGGAGTCTAACAGCTGCCCCTACTGCGGCAGGGAAGATACTGTGTTCCACACTTTCTTTGAATGCGACCATTGGAGTGCGCAACGCCGCCAAGCCGAAGCCGCACTAGGCGAGCCTCTATCTCCAGATCATCTCATAGCGGCAATGCTTGCAAGTCCCAATAACTGGACCGCGATAGAGGCTATGGCAAAGAAGATAGTTGCGGTCAAGGAGATGGAGCAGCGCCGGGCACAAACCGGAGCGGAGGATTAAGGGCATGGAGTGTACGGAAGGAATGCGTCAGCGAATCCCGGCACTTCAACGGGAGTGGGGGTTTTAGTCAGTAAAAATCTGACACTACCACCCACAACATCTGGGTGGTGTCTTTTTGAAGATTTCCCCCACTCCTAATGCACAATTAAAAAAAAAGTCAGAAGGTCTAAATCGTTTTAGTCTACGCACTTCTCTGTCGTTGGTTAAGCTTGCTGCCAGCTGTTTGGATGAGCACCGAGTCTATCAAAGTAGTTTTCACTATACCTTGCGATCTCGCCTTGTATCGATATCATCTGTAGGTCAAGCTGTATTATTTTGTTTGTCACATACCACGGGGCGTCGACAATCATTCTCAGAACCTTGGACTGGAATCTCTGAAGGATTTCAATGTTTGAGATGGAAGCCGAACCCCAGAGTTAAATTCCGTAAGTTCATATTGGTTTGAGAATAGTCTTGTAGAGTAGTAATTTGTTCTCTGTCGAGAGTTTCGTCCCATCAGCCAGTACATCTTGGTTAGTTTACATCTTAGTTGTTTCCACTTGGCAAAGATATGCTTCTTCCACGTCAGGCGTCTGTCCAGGTGTATTCCAAGATATTTGGCATCATCACTTGTTGGTAGTTGTTTATTATTTAGAAGGACTGGTGGACACGTACCTTTCCCATTGTGAATGTCACTTGAACCGATTTCGTTTCATTTGCTTTGATGCGCCATTTTTCAACCACGCTTGAATTTTGCTTAGATGACTTTGTAACATCTGTGCAGCAATTGTTGGGTTTTGGTGTACTGCCACACTCGTAGGCGTCGTGGATTGAATTTTGATATCCTCTTTTCCTACAAGTTTGGTTACATATTAATTTTTTTGCGGCCTTTTCCAATAGTTGGTCAAGGGGTTTAATGCAGCCAACTCCGGATACAAATATTGGAGGTGGTTTGGGGGATTTCTCTTCTTTCTCTACTGATTGATGTTCTCCTTCGTTGATTTGCTCTTTGTCATTATTCTATGATAAGGCCGCACAACTATTAGATGTTTCTGGAGCATTTAGCCAGTAGTCAGCCAATTTTGGCTGCTTGGTTTTTTTGTATTGTTGTTTAGGACTAATTGGTCTATTTCGCTTTTTATAGCTAACATGTTGCCAATCTAGATAGGTGGTTTGACTTTGTAGGCATTGTGAGTTCTGTATTGGAGCCCACAACTGACCTTGATTTCGCGGCTCCTGGTGCGGTCCTTGCAGGAAGTTTGCATTTGGTGCCCATTCCTGTAGAGGGACATGCTGTCCAGGATAATTTGCAACTTGCTGGTAGTTCTGATTATAATACACTAGTGGAAAGGATTGCTACATATTGGGAAGGTACCCTCCTGCCGGCTGTTGGTGCATCAGTTGCACATTTTGGCTATATTGACCTGGGTCACTCGGCAGTTCACTAGATCGCGGTTGGTGACCTTCTAATTTCTCCACTTGGTGTAACATAAATGATACTCACATCGAGGTCTGATAATCACTGCCTTTATTCCTGTACTCACGACCCACATAATGTTAACGCGCACATGCGCCATACATGACATGACTTAAATATATTACATGCCCTTTCTTTTAATAAAAAACATGAACATAACGTTAAGTTCAGTAGAACCAAAATGCAGTTAGCACAAACGGAGGTGAAGTTTTGGGACATAAAATTTCCGAACAAGGCATCTCGGTAGAAGATTCGAAAATTGAAGTGATTATCAGACCTCGATGTGAGTATCATTTATGTTACATGGTGGCAGCTAAAAAACCGAAAAGTCCAGTTTAAATAACAGTGGCAAATTTTGGTGGCGAAAAATCAGTGACAGGTGTGAAAGTTTACGGGTATATGGCTAAGATGCAAGATACAAGCGTAAAAATTCCAAAACAAAATCACCAAAACACAAAACACCGAGAAACTAAAACATCAAAACAAAAACGTCAAAAATAAATTTACCGAAAATAAAACGCCGAAAATAAAGTGCCGAAAACAGAAATGCCGATAACAGTAACGCCGAAAACAAAATCACTGAAAACAACAATGCTTACAACTGTCAAATATTTCATTGTCAAGTTTTTGCGACTTGTAAAACTTGCATAAAAACGCTCGGGATCACACGTCTGATGTTCGGGGCTAGCCGATTCATTTTGAATTTCAAATTTGATTTTCTCAGCCAAGACCGCATTTCAAAAATTTTCATTTTGGTTAAAGATTTCATTTGATACTATTTTTAATAATTAATAGAATTTATCATTAAATTCGATACCATGCAACATCTCTATTCGAAATTCGCTTCGAATTTTCTTTCATTGAATAAATAAAATTATCGAAAGATGGCGTCAGCACAAGAGAGTATACCTTCATTTCTTAAATACAAAATGGACGAAATCACCATTTTAGAGGCGTCGATGAATTGTAGTGCTGCAATACTGTTTTCTTTACCCAGGTTTACTCAAGTTGCTTTTATTAAACAGGTTTGCATTATTAGCAGCTTTTAAAGTTTATAATTTACAAATTTCGGTTTTCCACGTGGTCATGTGCTACTACTAATGGTTAGTAATTATAAATATCTCATCATCCACCATTACATTCTCTTAATTTGACTTCTTACAGATATGGTTCAAATTCCCCCTCGGGAAGAGTTACAATCTACGGCCAACATGGATCAAGTTTCGGACACTTTATGTAATTCAAGCAGCGATTATGAAAAACATCCCGAGGTGCTAGTAGACGAGAAATTTAAAGTAGAAGATTTGCATCATTCGATTGACATCAAAGAAGAAGAATTACCACAGAATGAACTGCCAAGAAAGTTCGACAGGTCGAGCAAATTTAAATGTGCAGTTTGTGGGTTTATCGTTACAAGGAAATATAGTTTAAAAGAGCATTTAAGAACACACACTGGTGAGAAACCGTTTGTTTGTAAATTTTGCCAGTACAAATGTTCACGAAACGAAACTTTAAAACGGCATTTAAGAACTCATACCGGCCAGAAGCCGTTTGTTTGTAAAATTTGTGATTACAAATGTTCATTTAAATCAAGTTTAAAGAGGCATTTAACAACACACACTGGTGAGAAACCGTTTGTTTGTAAAATTTGTGATTACAAATGTTCAGTTAAATTAAGCTTGAAAGCACATTTAAGAATTCATACCGGTGAAAAACCGTTTGTTTGTGAAATTTGTAACTACAAATGTTCATTTGCATCAAATTTAAAAAAGGCATTTAACTGCTCACGTGCGTAAAAAGCCTTTCATTTGTGAAATTTGTGACAGCAAATTTTTAAAGAAATCACATTTAACCCAGCATTTAAAATGTCACACCGGTGAGAAATCTTTTTTCTTGTCAAATTTCGGACTACAAAACTTCACAATGAGGATTTAACCTTGACGAATACCTTACAAACAATAAGTAAAATGTATAATAAATAAGTAAAATGTATAATAAAGTTAATGGACGTGTGACAGTTAATCCACTGATTCGCTCCCTTGTACTTCAACTCGCTGGTTGCTATGTTTTGGTGTCAACTATTTGTTTCTGGCTCCATTAGGTTTTGAATCTTAATACCAGGTCAGAAGGTCTAAATCGTTTTAGTCTACGCACTTCTCTGTCGTTGGTTAAGCTTGCTGCCAGGCTGTTTGGATGAGCACTGAGTCTATCAAAGTAGTTTTCACTATACCTTGCGATCTCGCCTTGTATCGATATCATTTGTAGGTCACGCTGTATTATTTTGTTTGTCACATACCACGGGGCGTCGACAATCATTCTCAGAACCTTGGACTGGAATCTCTGAAGGATTTCAATGTTTGAGATGGAAGCCGAACCCCAGAGTTGAATTCCATAAGTCCATATTGGTTTGAGAATAGTCTTGTAGAGTAGTAATTTTTTTCGTGTCGAGAGTTTCGTCCCATCACCAGTACATCTTGGTTAGTTTACATCTAGTTGTTTCCTCTTGGCAAAGATATGCTTCTTCCACGTCAGGCGTCTGTCTAGGTGTATTCCATGATATTTGGCATCGAGCTATTTAGATGGTGAGGTGGTAATCCATAGTATTTAATTATTGTTGTAGCTTGTTTTAGTAAACATAAAACATGGGAGAAAGTTTTGTGATTCTTTGTCTTATATTATACACATTGGTTACCAAGTGTCCATGCTTTTCGATTTCTGTTTTGATCACGTTTGTATCTGTCGAGTGGTGCATATTTTTCAATACAACTCTGAAGCTTCGCTCTTGTTTGCTTTGGTACGTATGGAAGTGAGTTTTTTTCTCTTCTAGAGCTTTAATGATGGCTGTGTAGCTCGCAGGCGTCGTGGGTTGAATTTTGATTTCCTCTTTTCCTACAAGTTTGGTTACATATTCATTTTTTGCGGATTCCTCTAATAGTTGGTCAAGGGGTTTAATGCAGCCAACTCCGGATACAAATATTGGAGGTGGTTTGGGGGATTTCTCTTCTTTCTCTACTGGTTGATCTTCTCCTTTGTTGACTTCCTCTTTGTCATTATTCTGTGATAAAACCGCAAAACTATTAGATGTTTCTGGAGCTTTTATTAGCCAATTTTGGCTGCTTGGTTTTTCTATATTGTTTTTCAGGGCAAATTGGTCTATTTCGCTTTTTATAGCTAACATGTTGCCAATCTTGATCGGTGGTCTGGCTTTGTAGGCTTTCAGCCGTAAAAGTCGTAATTTCGTAGCAAGATTGATTTTAAAAGTTTGCCTTTATGCTTTGAAATTAAATTGTCCAGATCGTAATCTCCAATTTTTTGAATAAGCTGGTTGTCGTGAAACGAGCAGCTTCTTAAAAATTTGTCGGTCGATTGTTTGATAAAATCACCGACGTATTCAAAATTGTTGTCTTCGTGCATATATCTGATGGTAGTATAACGGGGTAGTTATTGACCACTTTTAGAACTTATTAAGACAACGTTGTGTGGCGATTAAATTGCTGTTAGCGGCACTCCCCCAAATAGTGCAGCCGTATGTCATGACCGACCTGGCACATGTGCAGACCAGCAGGAGCTTTAACTCTTTTGGTAAGTATACGTCGTACTTGATTAGTGGATAGAGCAGGTGTAGCACGTAGTTGGTCTTTTTGACTCGATCAGCTATGGTCTTTCTCCACGTAAGGCGTTGATCCAAGAGCAAGCCAAGATATTTAATATCTTTTGCAGTTCGATAACAGTACGTTGATTTTAATATCGACTGCAGGACGAATTCTGCTGCCCGTAAACATTATAGCTTCGGTCTTACTGACATTCAATTTAAGTTTCCAATCACTGAAAATTTACCAATCAACTCAAGATGCTCGTTGATGTTTTCGACGATAATTTCCTTGTTTAAACTCGAAGAATAAACGGCAGTGTCGTCGGCATACAAGGCAATATTTGTATGCTCGTGCATTGGTATGTCGTTGATGTAAATATTGAACAGTGTCGGTCCAAGAATTGAACCCTGCGGAACACCAGCAGGTATGCATTTTCGACTAGATCTAGCATTGCCAACCACTACGGCGAAGCTGCGGTCAGTTAAATAGCGTCGTAGACTTTAGTGGATAGAGCAGGTGTAGCACGTAGTTGGTCTTTTGACTCGATCAGCTATGGTCTTTCTCCACGTAAGGCGTTGATCCAAGAGCAAGCCAAGATATTTAATATCTTTTTGCAGTTCAATAACAGTACCGTTGATTTTAATATCGACTGCAGGACGAATTCTGCTGCCCGTAAACATTATAGCTTCGGTCTTACTGACATTCAATTTAAGTTTCCAATCACTGAAAAATTTACTAATCAACTCAAGATGCTCGTTGATGTTTTCGACGATAATTTCCTTGTTTAAACTCGAAGAATAAACGGCAGTGTCGTCGGCATACAAGGCAATATTTGTATGCTCGTGCATTGGTATGTCGTTGATGTAAATATTGAACAGTGTCGGTCCAAGAATTGAACCCTGCGGAACACCAGCAGGTATGCATTTTCGACTAGATCTAGCATTGCCAACTACTACGGCGAAGCTGCGGTCAGTTAAATAGCTCTGTACGATCCTTGTTAAAGGTAGGAAGATGAACAAACTGAGTTTTAATTCGCGACAGACTAGTTTTTGGTATAAAAGACAAAACGGTACAAGAAAGATTGCTAAGGGATCCAGATTTGAAACTTTCTAAGGCTTTGGATCATTGTAGATCAAGTGAGGCAAGTAGAAAACAAATAATTGAGATCACAGGAGCAAGCGGTACAAGTGTCAGTGTCGTGAGTTCGAAAAAACAAAAGTTTCAGTTCAGAAAGCCAAGTGAAAAGTACAAAGAGGCACAAAATGTAAAAGTGCGGGTTCAACCACAGTGATAAAAAGTGTCCAGCAGAAGGAAAGAATTGCCTAAAATGCAGAAAAGAAGGTCACTTTGCAAATGTGTGCAGGAACAACAAGAAGAAAAGCATCAAGGAAGTCCAAGAAGACAGCTCCTCGAGTGAAGCAACGGACCAGGAAAACATCTTAGCGGTAAAGAAAACGACGCAAAAGGTCAACAGCATCGCCTGGACAGAATTAATCGAAGTAAGCGGTAAAAACGTTTATGTGAAAATAGATACGGGATCTGAGGTAAATATAATTTCAAAATTAATTTACGATTCATTACCTATAAATAAACCGAGTTTAAAGCCGACGAAAGCGAAATTAACGTCATATTCGGGGCATGCAATAAAGATCGAGGGTAAATGCGCGCTAAAATGTAAATTCAAGGGTGATCAAACAGATTTAAATTTTTACGTAGCGGGTAAAGATAGCGAGTCAATTTTAGGGCTCAGCGGTGCAACAAGATTCGGGTTAATACCAAATCGTGTGAACGAGGTAAAAAATAATTCGAAGGTTGACATCGTAGAAGAATTCAAAGACGTATTTGATAAGAAAGCATCGCGCATGAATTGCGAGCCGTATCACATTACGCTGAAAGAAAATGCAATACCGACAGTCTCACCAGCAAGGCGAGTTCCTTTGTCTTTAAAAAGTAAATTAAAGAATGAATTAAGGAAGATGGTCGAAAACAAGGTATTGGTGCCGGTAAGCGAACCGACAGAATGGGTGCATCCAATCGTGATTGTAAGCAAATCGGACGACTCAATAAGGGTATGCATGGATCCGAGACCGTTGAATAAGTACATAAAACGTGAACATTATTCAATGCCAACGACTGACAGCACTTTGTCAGAGCTAAATGGGCGAAGTATTTCACCGTCCTAGACGCGACAAAAGCATTTTTACAGGTGCCGATGGATAAAGAAAGCTCTTATTTATGCACCATAGCGACACCTTTCGGTAGGTTCAGGTACCAAACAATGCCCTACGGAATTTCGTCAGCGAGCGAAGTGTACCAATTAAGGGTAAATCGGGTCATGGAGGGCCTAGAGGGCGTAATCGCATACGTCGATGACCTGCTGATTTTTGGAGGAAACAAAAAGAGCACGATGAAAGACTAGCGGCGGTACTGAAAGAGCGAGAGAACATAACGTTAAGTTCAGTAGAACCAAAATGCAGTTAGCACAAACGGAGGTGAAGTTTTGGGACATAAAATTTCCGAACAAGGCATCTCGGTAGAAGATTCGAAAATTGAAGTGATTATCAGACCTCGATGTGAGTATCATTTATGTTACACTTGGGACTGATTACTGTTCTTCGGCGGTGTCCGATACATAGTACTTGGTTGTATTTTGTAGGTCACTTTTGATTAGTCGAAAGTACAATCGCAACTGTGATCACCTAAAGTGTTTTACTGGGTAACACTCGCACGGACTTCTGCTTTCTCGCAAAGCTTTCACAAATTGCTGTTAGCGGCACTCCCCAAATAGTGCAGCCGTATGTCAGGACCGATCTGGCACATGTGCGGACCAGCAGGAGCTTTAACTCTTTTGGTAGGTATACGTCGTGCTTAATTAGTGGATAGAGCAGGTGTAGCACGTAGTTGGTCTTTTTGACTCGATCTGCTATGGTCTTTCTCCACGTAAGGCGTTGATCCAAGAGCAAGCCAAGATATTTAATATCTTTTTGCAGTTCGATAACAGTATCGTTGATTTTAATATCGACTGCAGGACGAATTCTGCTGCCCGTAAACATTATAGCTTCGGTCTTAATGACATTCAATTTAAGTTTCCAATCACTGAAAATTTACCAATCAATTCCAGATGCTCGTTGATGTTTTCGACGATAATTTCCTTGTTTAAACTCGAAGAATAAACGGCAGTGTCGTCGGCATACAAGGCAATATTTGTATGCTCGTGCATTGGTATGTCGTTGATGTAAATATTGAACAGTGTCGGTCCAAGAATTGAACCCTGCGGAACACCAGCAGGTATGCATTTTCGACTAGATCTAGAATTGCCAACCACCACGGCGAAGCTGCGGTCAGTTAAATAGCTCTGTACGATCCTTGTTAAGGAGGTAGGAAGATTCAAGTTCATCATTTTGGAAATTAAGCCTTCGTGCCAAACAGTATCGAAAGCCTTTTCCAAGTCCAGTAAGACCATCCCTGTATGGTGGTTTTTATTGGATTCCAGCACAATATCTTCAACTACTCTGGCTAGTTGATGGATTGTGCCGTGGCCCTTCTGAAACCCAAATTGTTCTTTAATTATTAAATTGTTACCTTGCAGATGATTGACAATTTCTTCTTGTACCAATTTTTCCAAGATTTTGCTCAAACAAGAAAGTAAACTGATTGGACGATAGTTTTTGGCTTCGCCCTTGTCCTTGTTTGGTTTTGGAATTGCCAATATTTTAGCCGTCCTCCATGCTGTAGAAAAGTAAAACAGCTTCAGACAAGCCCTAAAAATATAAAAAAGTTGTACCATCATCCATACCTCAATTCTATAATTAAATTTCCTTGGTCTTTAATAACCCGCATACATTCATCAAACATA
The DNA here is from genome assembly GCA_036346125.1 of Lycocerus yunnanus. Lineage (NCBI taxonomy): Eukaryota > Metazoa > Arthropoda > Insecta > Coleoptera > Cantharidae > Lycocerus > Lycocerus yunnanus. The sequence goes on along the minus strand of JARFIX010000178.1, from coordinate 5,862 downwards.
TCACACACATTCGATTTCTTATCAGGCGCACCAGTCAAAGCAAATTGACCTCTATCAACACAGTCACTACAAAACCATTTCAAGTTGCTATTATTCAGCAAACAGTTCAATTCGATCTCCTTTACAAAGACATAGCTCGTGTGAGCACTACAGGCACCACAAAGCAACTTATCAACGACCGCCATTTTTTTTGCGTAGGTATGCTTGCGACAATTTTAACAGTAATTTTGTATTTTTTTGGTAAAACTTCTCTCACTTCTACATCTTAGCAGCTAAACATGCATTTTCCAATAGCAGATTATTTTGATAGGTGATCGTTTTTCACTTCTCAGATGCATCCACATAAGGGAAGCTGTGGCATGCTGACATCGTTCTACAATATAAAGTAATGTGGAAGTATTAAAAACAAATTTATACCTAATGATGTAGCACAATCGTAACATTGAATAATCTCTTCTCTTTCAGTTGTGTAGCCCTTGAGTGTAATTTGGTTTCTGGGCAAATTTGACCACGAACTGTGTAATATCTCCCTCTGGATTCACTTGTAAATCTGCTTATGTTATCACCATACTGTTCACCTTGCACCCTATAAATTATTAAATAACAATTATAGCATTCAATTTGAATCTTTAACTCCATTTTCTTCTGCTACATTAAATCTATCATCGTTTTTGATATAGTACATACAAATCATGAAAATGTTCACCATTGAAAGGTTTTCCGAACCACCACCTTTCACAAAACATAAACTCGAAATAAACCATTTTTCTTACAATTACTACTTACTTGTGACTACAGTTTGTATGAAAATAAATATATATTAATAATAAATACAATGTAAACGTTACAATGCTTACAACTGTCAAATACAAATCAAATATTTCATTGTCAAGTTTTTGCGACGTTGTAAAACTTGCATAAAAACGCTCGGAATCACGCGTATGATGTTCGGGACGGTTCTGGAATTGTTAAGCCACTTGCATCAACTTCGTCTTCGTCGAGCCATTCAGCATCCTCAGACGATGTTTCATAACGACGTACAATGCAGAGAAGCTCATTTGCCCTTCTGGCAGCAAGGCGCTGTGGGTACTCTAGTTTCACAATGGCCTTGGACAGGCTTGCCATGCACGTAAGCACAGTGCATTTGAACACTCCTGTGCGATGTGAAATAGATCCCACAGGTTGGACATACTTTTTTTTTTTTAGGTCGGATTGTACAGATGGACAAAAGAAATCGTAAGGCATCTGCTTGAACCCTTCTAGAGGAGGTGACAGATCAACGGCCAACCTCACAAGAAGTGGCGCAAACTTGGATTTTCCTTGGTCTAGCAAACTGGGTACAACGAGCTTGCTTGGGGTTTGAAGTACTGGGTAAGGTGGCGGCATGAAAGTATCCATAAGCACAGATTTCAATGCACTTCTCGGTGGTGAACAGCAGGTTTCATCCGCGCATTTTATAACCTGTAAGAAATATTGTGATTCACGGACGTGAATGCTATACCACGCCAGATTTGGTTCTACTGGATCCTGCATGCTATCTTCGGGCTGTCTATACTCCGCCGAAACGTCGTAATTATCAATTTTCATTTCTCTCCACACTTCTGCAAGTGTTTCTCCAGCGTGCTGAAAATTGCGTTTTTCCAAAGCATCATCCGTAGTCATTCCTTTGTCGTTGAGATGAGAACCAAAATGTTCATGAGGCAGAATGACGCCTGCCAGTCGTTTGCTGAGGGGAGCCATGCGACGCTCAACTCGATTATATGCGCTCCGCCCAGGAGCATTAGTCGCTATAAACAGGGCGTCCAGGTTGTACTTTTTAAAGTGTTCAATTGCAAAGTTCTTGACTTTGCGATAACGCGGGTTTTCGTCCGGCCCACCATCTACAAAGATGATGATTACTGGCTTCACGGTGTTCGATTCTGTCATCATTAAGGGTTTGAATGAAGGTATTGATAAAAGTGCTTCGAAATCATAAGCGTGGGTGTTCGCTGTGGAGGATGAGTGTTTCCCGCTCCTTATGGATATGTGTGTCGGCCCGCTGTACCCAACAGCTTCTTCCTTACCGAAATTGTTAGATTCTACGTTGACGCCGGCGTATACAGAGGGAATAAGTTTGTGCCGCTCTGCCACGACCCAGTCATGATCGGGTAAAAGTATTCTGTATTCCATATGCATTAAAAGAGGGCTCTGACTTTTCACTGCCGGTAAACCAATTGGTACACGTGCCTTATCGTCTTGTGAGAGAACGAATACTTGCTGCGGTCCCAGAAGCGAAGCGAGAGATTCCAATGACCTGATTGTAGCAGTGCAAAATTCGCCGTCCACGTGCTTTTTGTGCATCTCGGTCTGTGGTCTTGCTAACTTTACGGGTACAGTACTTACGTGTCTTCTTCCCTCTCGTGTGTTAGAAACGCGTGGGAGTAAATGAAGATATGTGCCGCTTCGAGAAATTTGGAATCCCATTAACAACAGCCTCTCATGCAGGTCGGACAGAGTAAGACAACTCCTAATCATCTCTGTTCGGCGGCGTTCATCAGCAGCGCTGCCATGAATGGCAATATTAATTATGGTCTCTAGGAGAGCAGGTTGCGAGTCAACTAAAGGGGGGCTGTCCAGGGCCAGTTCGAGGTTGTACTGCAGCAGGATTGTTTCTCAGACGTTCAGTTTTGTCCAGTTTTTCTTTGGCTCGAAATTTTTTTGCACGCTTAGCAGAGTCTCTTTTTTTCTTTAAAAATTTCTCTTCTTCTTTCAACTCTTTGCGTAGCTTTTTTATTTCGTCATGAACATCATCTTTGGCTATACCAGTGTCCCTTGCTTCAGTGAGAACATTTATTCTTTTTTGCAGTACACCAATTTTCTTCATAAGAATTTCTTGAGCCGGTTTGCTTGTAACATTTTTAGTGATGACCGAATCAACCAAAGTCTTTTCTGGTTCTGTAGACGATGTCTCCACAGTTTCTTTATCAGTATCCTGACTTTGCTCATCGTGGGTATCGCTCATCTTTCGTTTGACGGCAGTGCTTTCATGCCCAGCGACTGAGACAATCGATTCCACAAGAGATGAACACGTGGATGAAGCTACAACATTCGAATCCTATAGACCAAAAGAAAATAAATTAAGAATAGGTATTATTGACACATGCGATAAAAAAGAACATAATATACGACATATATAAGCAGATGCACCTGTTTTTGTTGAGGAGCACGCGAAGTCGATGGAACTTTGGGCCTTAGTGTTGCTGGCGTGCTTGATGTTTGCATAGGTAGCTAGAAATATAAAATACTTATGACCAGTTCTTTTATGAAAAATCAAGGTTTGGATTAAATATAATACTTATGTCATTAATTATTACATTTTATTAGTAGTAAACTTACTTTTGAAAAATAACTAAGCATTGTTGCTTTCTTCTTCGTGGCCTTCACCTTCAACTCTCGTATGACATCATTTATATGTTCTATAAACTTTTCTTTATTTTTTAGTTTTTCTTTAGCCGTTTTCCAAATTTCGTTGGCATTTTTTTGACATAGTTGCGCTGGCAAGTCAGCATGAGAGCCTTTATAGGCCAAAAACAGCTGATGATACAAATCTCCTTCTTTTGAGGACATTACAGTATGAACACTATGAACTCACTTTAATCACACCGACTACCACAATGTGCTTCTGCATAAACACTAACGAATACTGACAACAAAAATAACATTAAATGACGTACAATACAATCTAGGGATTCCCCGTGAAATATAAAGGAAAAGGTTTGTCAACATGCGAGAACAAATTAAAATGACGACCAGACTAATACAATCTAGGGATTCCCGTGAAATATAAAGGAAAAGGTTTGCCAACATGCGAGAACAAATTAAAAATGACGACCAGACTAATACAATCAAGGATTCCCCGTAAAACGTAAACGAAAAGGGTTGCCAATTTGGGAGTTTTAATTCCTAATTTTTATATAGAAAAGAGATAATGTTACGTAACTTGTTGTAAGAAAGACCCCTCCGTCCCTGTAACGCATCGTAACGTTTTAGAGACCCCCCCCCCCCAAATTGCGTTACGTAATACTTGAACGCTCCCTAATATCTCCTCTGGATTCACTTGTAAATCTGCTTACGTTCCACCATACTGTTCACCTTGCACCCTATAAATTATTAAATAACAATTATAGCATTCAATTTGAATCTTTAACTCCATTTTCTTCTGCTGCATTAAATCTATCATCGTTTTTGATATAGTACATACAAATCATGAAAATGTTCACCATTGAAAGATTTTCCGAACCACCACCTTTCACAAAACATAAATTGGAAATAAACCATTTTTCTTACAATTACTTACTTGTGACTACAGTTTGTATGAAAATAAATATATATTAATAATAAATACAACGAAAACCGTTACAATGCTTACAACTGTCAAATACAAATCAAATATTTCAATTGTCAAGTTTTTGCGACGTTGTAAAACTTGCATAAAAACGCTCGGAATCACGCGTATGATGTTCGGGGCTAGCCGATTCATTTTGAATTTCAAATTTGATTTTCTCAGCTAAGACCGCATTTCAAAAATTTTCATTTCGGTTAAAGATTTCATTTGATAATTTTCAAGAATCAATAGAATTTATCACTAAATTCGATACCATGTAACATCTCTATTCGAAATTCGCTTTGAATTTTCTTTCGTTGAATAAATAAAATTATCGAAAGATGGCGCCACCAAATAGGTTGAATAAATGCAAAATGGACGAAGTTACCATTTTAGAGTTGTTGTAGCGTCGAACATCGATAAGGTCGATGTATTGCAGTCGATTGTAGTGCTCTAATACTGTTTTCTGTACTCAGGTTTACTCAAGTTGCTCATATTAAACAGGTTCGCTTAATTAGCAGCTTTTAAAATTTGTAATTTACAAATTTCGGTTTTCCACGTGGTCATGTGCTACTACTAATGGTTAGTAATTATAAATATCTCATCATCCACCATTACATTCTCTTAATTTGACTTTTTACAGATATGGTTCAAATTCTCCTCCGAAAGAGTTACAATCTACGGCCAACATGGATCAAGTTTCGGACACTTTCTGTAATTCAAGCAGCGATTGTGAAAAACATCCCGAGGTGCTAGTGGACGAGAAATTCAATGTAGAAGATTTGCATCATTCGATTGACATCAAAGAAGAAGAATTACCACAGAATGAACCGGCAAGAGAGTTTGACAGCTCGAGCAAATTTAAATGTGCAGTTTGTGGGTTTATCGCTGCAGGAAATGTAGTTTAAAAGTACATTTAAGAACACACACTGGGGAGAAGCCGTTTGTTTGTGAAATTTGTGAGTATAAATTTTTACAAAAAGGCATTTAAATAGGCATTTAAGAACTCACACCGGTGAGAAATCGTTTGCTTGTGAAATTTGCCAGTACAGATGTTCACGTAACGAAAGTTTAACACTGCATTTAAGAACTCATACCGGTGAGAAGCCGTTTGTATGTGAAATTTGTGATTACAAAAGTTCACAAAAGGGACTGTTAACAGCGCATTTAAAAACTCACACTCGTGAGAAACCGTTTGTTTGTGAAATTTGTGATTACAAATGTTCACGTAAATCAAGTTTAAAAAAGCATTTAATTACTCATACTCGTGAGAAACCGTTTGGTTGTGAAATTTGTAACTACAAGACATCATGGAAATCAAGTTTAAACGCACATTTAAAAATTCACACCGGTGAAAAACCGTTTGTTTGTGAAATTTGTGAATACAAATGTTTACAAAAAGGAACTTTAAGGGAGCATTTAAAAACTCATACTGGTGAGAAGCCGTTTGTTTGTAGAATTTGTAATTACAAATATCCAAACAGGGGACAATTAAAAAC
>JARFIX010000177.1:0-63556 GCA_036346125.1 Lycocerus yunnanus | reverse complement strand
TTTAACTAAAGATTAGTTGAAATCATATAAAGAAATTGATTAAATTTTTAGCCATTGAATCAAGTTGGATAATTCATTTAAACTAAATTAGATGATTTTAAATTGAAAAGTAAACAAATCAAAGATACAAATTAGTTGAATCAATGAATTTGTTTTAACATTTGATGAAATAAATGTCTATAGTTTATTGAATCGTGATAGATAATACAAAATACAAAAATTAGATGAATGTTTAAAATGATTTCTTTGAATTAATTAATATTAGATATTTTTTACACTTCGTGCGATTTCCATTATAGTGTCAATATAGTAATGGAATATTGTTACAATGTAAAAAGGAAAAAAAGTATTTTTTTTTTGTTCTTTATATAATTGAGAGTTTTGAAATGTGAAAAATATTAACATTAAAATATAAATTATAAAAATACATAATTTAAATTTAAAATAAATATCAAAGATTTTTTAATCTTACAGGTTTTATTTCAATTTTAATTTCTGGGTTCTCTCTTTCGCCAGATAATTTAAAGAGTCGTTTAGTTAAATGACCAATAGAAAACGTGCATTTTAAATAACATAAAGTATGGCACGTGTTTATTGCACGTCTTTTTTCTTCTTGTTAATTATTGTTAAAATTAACTAAATATAACATATAATAAGTAGGTGTAATACTGAAAAAAGGTATAAAACTAGAAATTTTTTATAAACACCCACGTGGTCTTTTGAAAATTCAAAAAAATTTAAAAAACTATAATTTTGAAATGTGAAAATATTTAATTTTAATATAAATTATAAAAATTAAATAATTTAAATGATTTTAATAAAATAAACAATGACAAGTGTTTTTGCAGTTTTCTTTTTCAATTTTATTTATTTAATCAAGTTATTTAAAATAAATTAAAGTATAATTTTAATTTTAAGTTCCAAATCAAAGATTTTATTTGAAATTAGAAAATTTTTTAAAACTATGAATTGTATTCAATAATCTTTTTTATATTTTAAAAAATAAATTTAAATATTACGTATTTATAAAAATATTGAACTTAAATTTCTAATAATAAGTGTTATTGAAAATCAAAAATGACAATATTTTTAAAATAACTATTTTTTATAATTGATTTAAATAAAGTTGAAAGTTTATTTTTTAAAATTAAGATGAAATTACTTTCAGTTGTTTGAAATTTATTAAATATTTTTAAAAAATTAAATATATTAAATTTAAATAAATATATAATTTAATTCATTTAATTTTTAGATTAGATGAAAAATTTTTTTTATTTTCAAATTAAATTTACAATCTTTAGTTAATAAACAATAAGTAAATTTCTTATTATGAATGTTAGAAGATTCCAGCAATGTTTATTAAAATTAATATTTAATATTTCAAGTACTTGTTTAATTATTTTAAAAAAAGTAATTATTAAAACGGTTGCTAGGTAATTTTAAATTTCAATCTTTCTTTAGTAACTATTAACAACTCATTTAACTCGTTTGGGTGGGAGATTTTATTCCGATCTTTATATTTGTAATAAATAGTTTAATTTCTTGTTTAAGGAATTTGAAGATCACGATGAATTATTTTTTTACACGTACCATGGAGCCGCAACAATAGTACAAGCATTTTATTCTGAAACCTTTCAAATTTCTATGTTTATAGACTTCAGTTCCCAGAGCTGGATTACCATTAAGTCCAATTGGTTTTAATTTCTTTATAAATTAAAGTTTTCCTAATTAATTTGTTTTCCTATCAACCGTACATTTGGCAAGATTTTAATGCCAACCTTTGCTTCCTTTTTTGAATATTGCTTCCCCAAGTGGTCCTATCCAGGTGTATACTAGTACTTTGTGTTTGCCTGGGCAAAACGCCAAAACGTGTTTAGACAAGCATTTTAGCCCCCTAAATTTGATAAATCTAAATGTAAATTGTAAAAAAACAAATTTTGATATAAACTAGAAAAATAAGGTGCTTTGTGGTAAACATTCAACCTTTTTGGATTCCGATAGAATTAAACAAAGAGATGACTGTAGATTGGTTAAAGAAAAGTTTATTATATTTTATAACTGAAGGATTCATGTGTGCCATCCAATATGGTGTTATTGCAACTAAGAACTTATTGTAAAAAATGTATTATAAACTTGAATGTTACCGACTGTTGTAGAAAATGCAGTATGCCAAACGAGACGATAGAACACATTTTGTAATAAAATAGCTCTTGTGTTTGTCAATTATTATATAAATTGTTTTAAAAACATTTAATGATAATCATTTAATTTATTAAAGTAATTTATTAAATCTGAGAGTTTTAAATTTAATGATTCAAATTTATTATAAATTTTTTACAATAATAAATCTTTCTTTAGCCAATCTACAGTCATCTTCTTGTCTAATTCTATCGGAATTCAAAAGATTGAATGTTTCCACAAAATTATTTTCTATTTATACTAAATTTATGTTTTTTACAATTTTATTTATATTTATCAAATTTGGGAAATGTTTTTTAACTAGAACAATTTCAAAATTGAAACAATATATTTATCAAGCAGAAATTATCACGTAATAATTTAGTTAAAGATTTATTCAAATTGAACAAATTATTGAATAAGTACTATTATTAAATTTATAGTTGATACTTTTAAGGTGCTTTGTGGTAAACATTCAACCTTTTGGATTCCGATAGAATTAAACAAAAATGACTGTAGATTGGTTAAAGAAAAGTTTATTATATTTTATAACTGAAGGATTCATGTGTGCCATCCAATATGGTGTTATTGCAACTAAGAACTTATTGTAAAAAATGTATTATAAACTTGAATGTTACCGACTGTTGTAGAAAATGCAGTATGCCAAACGAGACGATAGAACACATTTTGTAATAAAATAGCTCTTGTGTTTGTCAATTATTATATAAATTGTTTTAAAAACATTTAATGATAATTATTTAATTTATTAAAGTAATTTATTAAATCTGAGAGTTTTAAATTTAATGATTCAAATTTATTATAAATTTTTTACAATAATAAATCTTTCTTTAGCCAATCTACAGTCATCTTCTTGTCTAATTCTATCGGAATTCAAAAAGATTGAATGTTTACCACAAGGCACCTTATTTTTCTAGTTTATATCTAAATTTATGTTTTTTTACAATTTTCATTTATATTTATCAAATTTAGTGAAATGTTTGTCTAGACTAGATTTACAATTTCAAAAATTGAAACAATATATTTATCAAGCAGAAATTATCACGTAATAATTTAGTTAAAGATTTATTCAAATTGAACAAATTATTGAATAAGTACTATTATTAAATTTATAGTTGATACTATTAGTTTGACGTAAATGCAGTAAATTTTACTGTGTATATAAAAGCTGCACCTCATAATATGTTCATAAACCTAATTACTCGAGTTTATTTTTAAAATTATTGTATAATCGTGTTTCGATTTTTTCTAAATCACGTTAGTAAGTGAAAAAATTAAAATTAACAATATGTTTTGACAAAACTACATTGACGCACTAGATATCTTTCTAGTAATTCGTCACGAAATAATAACAAGAAGTGGAATTATTATTAAAAACCATAAAATTTTATTAATTTCACCGTCTATGAATTTTGGACCAAATAAAACATAGTGGTTTAAACTAAAGAAAATGTAAGTGGAAAAATTTTACTAATTTAAAAATTGTTATTAAAATAAAATTTCAAATAACTTTTTTTAAATAAAATCATTTTATAATAGCAAAATTCTAATTGAAAATATGTAGATATGTTTATAATATGTTTAAAATATGTTTATAATGTATTCGTGCCAATTCGTACAGCCTGGATCCTGACCATTTTCAATGTGGCTTCTGCACTAAAAGCGTTTAAAATTTTCTAAGATATAAATCGATTCGCAAAATTAGGTAATAAAAGTTCTTCTTTTTGAAATCTACTTGCATGTAAGTAGTGTGTGGTATGTACTATATGAAAAAATCGAGGTTTTTTCAGCTTATGGGATCTCAAAACATGTTATATATCCATCAAAATCTCTACTTTATTTTTAGCATAAAAGCAATATTTTTCATATTAGATAATGTTATGATGCAGTAAAAATTTTAACCCTCCTGAAATGGTTGCTATGAATGAAAATGCGGAAAATAGAAATTTTTTCGGCCTCTTCTAGTTTTTCCAAAAATATCTCAGAATTTCTACCAGAAAATACTTCATAACCATTGCCTAACTTAGCTCGAATGTTTGTATTTAGTTCTGTAAATTTTATTGAAAAAGAAATGAAAGGAGTTACATTAGAACAAAGAACTTTTGTGCACTTTTTTGAAATTCGATTTATATTTAGAAAATAATTATAACTAATAGAACTCTTGTAGCGCAGTAAATTTTCAAAAGATCAGACAAAATTATTTTTTCAAAATTAGATTTGAAGGCCGGTTTTGTCGAAATGGAATGCCCAATTTATGTTACAAATCAAAATTAGTTAAATCAAAAGTTTAAAACTTAAAATAAAAATGGTTTTCAGTGGAGTGATTTTGTCTTATTGTTAGATAAATCTAAATAAAATTCATCCTTTACAATTACGTATTCAAAATAGTAGCATGGTACATTTAGCCGAAGCAGCGTCCCTCGCATAGGATACAACAGTAAGACAAAATTACCATTTTTATTTTTAGTTTTAAACTGTTTGATTAATATGATCACAGTCTTTAAAATGTTAAATTTGTTTTGCAAATTTTAACATTGAATATTTTAAAAATTATATGTAAATGAAGTAGTAATATAAAATTAGAAGTTTAACGACTAAAATTATTTTAGCAAAAAATTACAAAAAGTAGTAAAATGAATCGAGCAATATTAAAAACTTTATCGAAACTTAAAATACAAAATTTTCGATGTATAGATGTCCGCAGAAGGTGTGGTACAACTTTAATTGGGAAAAATATCCAATAAATTATTTTAATGTATTTCCAGAAATTATTCCAGAAGATACAACGTTTTACCATCAGTTCAAAATATGCTCGAACCTCAAGAGCGGGACAAATACAAATCACATGTCGCCTATATTGTTGAATATTTAGCAACTGTAAAAAAGGAATTGCCTCAAGAATCTAATCAGTACATTAGGGATTTATTAAATTATACTTTACCGGGACACGTACAGGATACAGGACCCTTGATAGTATCAACATACAAGCATTTTGCTCCTCCCGAGAAACAAACGCCAAAAATATGAAATTAGTGTATACTGTAGGATGGGCTTACGATATGGTAGGTTTTTGTTTTAACATTCCAGCTAAAGTGTCGAAAACCTCAAATTTAGACATTAGTTGAAATTTTTTAATTAATTTTATTTCTAGATCGCTCGTTGCTATGAAATTGTTGATGATATCTATGATTCATCTGAAATGCGTGCTAATAAACCTTGCTGGCACCAAATCAAAACAACAAATTGGATGCTATAAACGACTCAATAATCATGGGAGAAGGTGCTTTGGTGCTTATAAAAAACCATCTCCGTGGACATCCTAGTTATATTCCAATTTTGGAATTAACTAACAACACCAAATTTAAAGCTGCACTTTGCACTTGGTCAAATGTTAGATTTGGACTATGATTTACGACATTTGAACATAGCAAGATGGAAAATTTTAGCAAAATATAAAATTGTAATACCAATAGTTAAAGATCCCATTACACGAGGATTGTACTTGGCAGAAGTTTTTGATAAAAGTATACATGCTGAGTTGAAACCTATTCTAAATGAACTTGGAGAATATTTTATTGCTCAGGTATCTATAATTCTTAACCTATAATTAATTAATCTTGGATATTTTGGTTTTTGATTTCCATTAGCATCTTTTTTAGTTCTTTACTGGATTTGTTTAGTTTTGCTTTGTTTTCTGTTGTTCTTATTTGTTGCTATTGCTTTTTAAGTGTTCTCTTTTCTCCAATTTTTTGTTATATTGTGAGCGGGACTTTCTTATTTTCTTGAGTCACATATATGTTGGGAGTGGTAAACCAAGCTGCTTTTTGGATGTTTTTGTCAGCTCGTCGACTGCTGTTTCGATGACACATTCTGTTTTGAGCAAAATATTTAGTGAAATTATTTCACCCAATTGTTGTCTAAATAACTCCCAATTTGTTTTTTGTTATACAGGACTAGTTATTTTTGTTTATTTACTAATTGGTTATAGATTATGATAATCACAGTGGAATGGTCAGATAACAGGTCCTTTTTTCCAATTCATTAGTTGTGCTGTTGGAGGCATAATTGCTTGTTATTGTCCAGGTACCATTCTTGCAGGCATCGTCGGATAGTTTGAGTTTCCTATTGGAAAATACTGATAAATTGGTGCATACTGCGGTTGACTTACTTGTTGGTTGTAATAAGTTAGGGTGTACGGAACTGCAGGTTGATTGTATTGAGGATGTTGTAGTGTTTGTGGGTCCTGTCTCGGCTGGAGAGAATTCTACATACTAATTCGATTCCATTCCTACATTTTGAGGTTAAAATTGACAAAACTTTCTCTGTTTGTCGATTTACACTCAATCATTGATAAGTAAAGAAAACACTGGTGTTCGGGATATCCTCTTTTTTGCAACATTTCAAAGAGCTTTCGTCGGTTGATGTTGTCAAAGGCTTTTTTGAAGTCTACAAATGCAATATGGGTTTCGCGATTGAATTCTCTTCGTCTTTCTATTATCTGTTTTATTACAAAAACATTGTCAGTGCACGATCAACCTTTTCTAAAGCCACTCTGTTCTTCAGATATAAGGGCATCCGCTATGTTCTGCATTCTTTTGTTTATAATTTTGGTATATATCTTGTACACACTGTTAAGCAGGCTTATTTCTTGGTAGTTTTGGCAGTTTTTTCTGTCTCCTTTCTTGAATATTGATATCACCTGAGCTTCTTTCCATTCGGATGGTATTTTGATTTATGCCAGCATTCATTTATCAAGTGTAGTAGTCTAAGCTTGAAGAATAGACCTCCATATTTAAAAGTTCGTTATTCAGACCGTCTGGGCCAGGCGCTTTCCTGTTTTTGATTTGATGTATGCAATCTTCTAATTTTGGATAGTAATGGAGTCCCTTTATAGCTATAGTTACTTTTAGATCCGTTTCTTTGGCTGGGGTTCTCGCTCTGGTCATGCCATAGGTCTTTATAATGTTGTATCCATTCTTCTTCCTGGATTATGTGTAAATGTGCTGTGTCTTTTTCTGTTTTATTTAGATGTTTCATCATTTTGTATGCTATTTGTTGCCTACCATGGATATCCTGTTCTATATTGCATATAAATTTTTCCCATGAGTCCATTTTATTTTTAAAGTACATTAAATATCATTTTATTTATAAAGTATAAAATTGGCAAGCAAGCAATTGTTTATCAATTAATAGTTACCATAGAAACAATTACATGGTTAATTTGATAAACGAAAATGTTAAAACAATTTTTAAAAAGCCTATTTTGGTGGTCATCAAGTAAAAGCTATTAGATGAAATATTTCTTCGTAATTATTATCTTTTTTTTTAGTGCTATCTGCACATAAGTCCTATGCTGAAGACGTTACCTTTGCAGTAAACTGTGGATTTGTGTCGTAGGAGAAAAATAGATTAAATAATAAGTCATTTTTTTTGTAATTTATTATTATTTGTGTTGTTATTTATTATTAATTTTCAACTTTCTTAATATATAATAATAATAATTTTTTTTCAGAATGACATGTTGGATTGTTATGGTGATCAACCCATAACAGGTTAGCTGTGAATGCACTTGCAGATGCAAATACTTCTCAGAGAGAACTATTTCAGAAGCATTATGGAAAATCCGATCAGGATAGCCAAAATATGATTTATGATTTGTATAACTAATTAAATATTTTAGAAAAATTTTTAAGTTACGAACAAAAATTTTATAAAACATTAAACGGAATGATTGAAAGGTTACCAGACACAATACCGAAACAATTTATGTATCAAACTGTAGATGCATTTTTTGGAAAAAATTAAAGAGGTACCATATTTATTGGTACTTCATTATTATAGTTATAATTATTGCCTTAACATCAACATTGTAATTATTAGCCCTAAATAAATTATAATAAATAATTTGAATTAATTGTTATACAGGGTGGCGAGTCGATTCACTGATCATAAAATTTTCAGAATTAATATCTTCTCTAATTATTTTAGAAAAAATCTGTAAATCAGTTTTATGTAAAGAAAAATCTAAACAATGCGGATATTTTATTGCTTTAAAATTTTTGTTATATAAGTTTAAAAACGGGAACTAACAAGGAGAAGACCAGGGTCGGCGCTCGAAGTTATACCAACTTCACTCTGTTGTAGTAACCAAACTGCTAACGACAGCGCGCTCATGTTTTGGCATGGGTCAGTATGTTATGTTGTTTACAAGCCTACAGAAGCTTATTGCTTTGCGTCGCAGTTAAAAAAAGTTATCGAAATAAAATTCAAACGCAACACTATTATTGCTTTGCATTTGGCCGTTAAATCGCAATCAGCTATTGTTAATGAACTACTACGTTTACATGTAAACAAAATGTTTGTGTATTGGAGCATTACACGCACAATGATACTGGTAGCATCAAAAAAGTTAAAAAATAAACCAAAAGTTCATGTATGGTTACAATGCAAATCAAAAGACAATTTAAACCAGGGAGAACTGTTCTTTAAAGCAAGCGCTGCATTAGTGATTGTTTGGGCCTCAGGCAGTTACTGCTGTACAGTAGAGAATCTAGTGTGCCAATGTGAGTTTGTCAAAACAAATGTCAATAATTAATTTCAGTAAAATTTTCCAATACAGTTCTTGATTTCAATTTTAATGAATTTTAATCTATTTTCATTCATTTCGGGATAGTTTAACTGATGAATCCTTGATAAGACGAAACAACTTTGTACAACGGGGTCTTAGACTAAATATGTAAATTGTAAAAATTTAAAAATTTTATTCGACAAGTTTTATTCTTCAAAATATTGCTTCCATATTTGTTGTTATGGTGTGATCTATCAAGTCGAAGATATCATTTAAAGAAGAAATCAAAATTTCGCAAATGCATATTTACAGTTCAACACGAACAATTCGCATTGATTATATAAAATAAAAAATTAATTGTGAAAAATGATTTTCTAAAATAAAATCACTCGAATGAAAACCTTTTTAAGTTAACAATCACTTTGTTAAGATTGTTGAACATAGTCAAGAAAAGTTTGTTATTCGTATTAATCATATGTATAATAAAAGTTCAACATTAATAAGCTTTGATTTGCTGCGAAAATCAAAAGAAATTCAAACCATGAAAATGTCGAACCGTGAAGCTGCATTTTTGCGCAATTACTGGAAAGTATTGTGATTATTTGAAACGATGTCCATCAAACTAAAATTCAAAATTTGTTTCATGAAAAGAAAAGCACCGTGTTCTTAAGAAGAACTGTAGTCCATTGTCAACGAAAAATTGCAGTGCAAATAAGTGAAATTTCAAAAATCAAAATTTTTCTTTAAAACGTTCTCCAATTCACTGTGATTATCACACATCGCGTAATTTACGGAATCAATTTAGCTCTATTAAGCTCATAAGATACAATGGTAAATAATTAAAAACAGTATTTAAAAAGCTTAGATTTGTCTGAAATTAGGAAATCATTGAACGTGAAGAACCTTGTTTTTCAAAAAATAAGTTTGGAAAAATTATTTAAATAAATTAAGGTTTACAGTTTAAATAAAAAAATTTTGTTTTCTTTAAAAAAATTTTCATTTCGAAAATTTTTTCAAAAAAAATGTTATAATTTGTCAATTCGTAAATAAAATTTTAAAAAATAATAAACTTTTTTGTTTTAAAGAAAAAATTTTTTGTTTCAAATTGGTAATGGTAATTTATAAATAAAATATAATTAAATTTGTAAAATTCCGCAAAATTTTTCAAGTTAATTTCAGAATGTTTAAATATTTTTATATATTTGTAATGTAAAAATGTTTGTTGTAAATAATATTAATAAATCATTTTGTTGCAAAATAGTATTACAATCAATTCTTTATATTTTTGGTGTGTAATATATTTCTCCAAATGTCTCAAGCCATAATTTTGAAAAAAACAAACAGAAGGAAATGTAAAATGATTGTTTAAACATATCACCAGAAAGAGTAGGAAATTTCACGTTCTTAGGTCTAAAAGATATGAAATCCATAAAGAAATAACGTTAAGGTTGACTAATGAAACTTTTGAATTTCACAAATTTTGCATAATTGTCACATTTGTAGTTTTGTAAGGTTATTATCTAGAAATTAATTGTTATCATGGCGGTTTCATTTAATCAAAAAAATTCTGGAATGAATTTTTATCAATATTAATTAATATAAATAATGGGGTTTTCATAAATTTAATTCTAATTTAAATATTTAAAATTATATGGTACATAAATTTTTTGATTGCAATATTCATTACATATAAATTTTATGGTAATTTAATCGTTAAAAATTAATTGTAATATTCATATACTTAAAACAATGGTAATCTTATATTATATTACAGTAAATAATAAATTGTTATTTTCTGAAAATTTCTTATCTAACCTATATTTTCATTGTACATTTATAGAGAAAAATTTAATTGCGAAATGAAAAACATTTTTTAAAAAAACATTCAGTACATTGGTTGATCTAAAGTACAAAAAAATATACTTGGCAGTTTTAATACTAAATTAGTGTTAAATTTATAAATTTTTTTTTAAAAAAAACCATTGATTTTTAAATTTTCATTTTTATTTTCATTTTTTAATAATAAAATTTGATTTATGTGCGTATAATGCCATGTTGTACAAAAAACTGTTCAGTTTATATCTAAATTTATGTTTTTGAAAATTTATAACAAATTTAGGACTCAAATGTTTGTTAGACTAGATTTACAATTTCAAAATTGAAAAGTATTATTTATCGTAGTAATTATCACGTAATAATTTAGTTAAGATTTACTTAAATTGAACTTATTAAATATTCTTTAAAATTTATAGTTGATATTATTATCTGACGTAGATGCAAAATTTTATATGTTAAAAGCTATCTTATAATTCATTTTTTTTAATTAAATTAAATGAACTAAACGAAAATTTTTGTAAGCTTTCAGCAATGTTTGGCATCAAACGTTTTATAATTATTAATTAAATTATTAATTACAATTTTTATAGAATTTATTTATAAAAAAAGTCATTTTATTATATTTTAATAAAAAAAACTTATAATATTAAATTTAATTATTAATTTTATTAATTTATGACAGTTAAAATTTAAATTTACAAATTTGTTTTATATGTTTATTAACTCATTTTAATTTCAAAATTGAAAGAGTATTATTTATCGAGATAGAAATTATCAGTAATAATTAAAAGATTTACTAAATTAACAAATTATTGAATAAGTACTATTATTAAATTTATAGTTGATATTATTAGTTTGACGTAGATGCAGTAAATTTTACTATGTATATAAAAACTGGATCTTATTTATGTTTCATAAACCTAGTTACTCAAGTTTTATTCTTTAAACTGAAGTGAATTCTTTGTTTTTCTGTTTATATTAAAATGACTTGTATTTAAAATATTTACTAACTTGTGAAATTTTATTTTTAAAAGGTTTTAAATTTTCAATTACTTGAAATTTTATTTTAATAAACAATTTTTAAATTAGTAACATTTTTCCACTTACATATTTTTATTTTAAGACATTATTGTGTAATCATGTTTCGATTTTTTCTAAATCTCGTTAGTAAGTGAAAAATTAAAAATAAAATAAATAGATACATATGTTTTGAAAAATCATTAAATAGATATTTTATAATTCGTCACGAAATTCCAAAATGGAATTATTTTAAAAAAAAATTTTACAATTTACCTCCATGGATTTTATAAATGAAACAATGATTTAAAATAAAGAAACGTGATGGAAAAATTTTACTAATTTAAAAATTGTTTTTAAAATAAAATTTCAAATAACTTTTTAAAAAATAAAATCATTTTATTAAAAAAATATTTTCAATGTGGCCTCGTAAAATTTAAAATTTTTAGATTTAAATCGATTCGCAAAATTAGAAAAAAAGTTTTCGTTTTAAAATTACGCAAAATTTCTGGTTGTATATATAAAAAATTGAATTGAAGTATATTTATCATATTTTCAAAATTTAAAAAAAATTTTAAATAAAAAATATTTTGTGTTATAACAAATTTTATAAAAAAAATTAATTAGTTATAATTCGAAAAACGGAATCCAATTTTTTATTGAATTAAAATAAAAATTTTTAAAAAAGTTTCGAAAGAATTTAACCTAAATTAATCGATTTAAGTCTAAAAAATACAAATACCAAATTTGTTTTGATTTTTATTATATTTTAATAGGTAAAAAATTTAACCCATTTTTTAAATTTTTTAAATGGGATTAAAACTGCATAAATATCCTCAAACACATTTTTACCATAAAAGCAATACTTTTTCATATTAGATAATGTTATGATACAGTAAAAATTTTAACCCTCTCGAAATGGTTGCTATGAATGAAAATGCGGAAAATAGAAATTTTTCTTCGACCTCTTCTAGTTTTTCAAAATATCTCAGAATTTCTACCAGAAAATACTTCATAACCATTGCTTAACTTGGCTCGAATGTTTGTATTTAGTTCTGTAAATTTTATTTAAAAGAAATAAAAAGAATTTCATCAGAACAAAGAACTTTTGTGCACTTTTTTTTGAAATTCGATTTATGTTTAGAAAATAATTATCACTAATAGAACTCTTATAGCGCAGTAAATTTTCAAAAGATTAGACAAAATTATACTTTCAATATTAGGTTCGGAGACCGGTTGTGTCGACATAGAATGCCCAATTTATGTTACAAATCAAAATTAGTTAAATCAAAAAGTTTAAAACTTAAAATAAAAATGGTTTTTAGTGGAGTGATTTTGTCTTATTGTTAGATAAATCAAAATAAAATACATCTTTAACAATTATGTATTCAAAATAGTAGCATGATACATTTAGTCGAAGCAGCGCCCCTTGCATAGGATACAACAGTAAGACAAAATTATCACTTTTATTTTAAGTTTTAAACTGTTTGATTAATCTAATCACAGTCTTTAAAATGTTAAATGCGTTTTGCAAATTTTAACATTAAATATTTAAAAAATTACATGTCAATTAAATAGCAATAAAAAATTAGTGGTTTAACGACCAAAATTACTTTAGCAAAAAATTACAAAAAGTAGTAAAATGAATCGAGCAATATTAAAAACTTTATCGAAACTTAAAATACAAAATTTTCGATGTATAGATGTCCGCAGAAGGTGTGGTACAACTTTAATTGGGAAAAATATCCAATAAATTATTTTAATGTATTTCCAGAAATTATTCAGCAAGTTACAATGTTTTACCATCAGTTCAAAATATGCTCGAACCTCAAGAGGGGACAAATACAAATCACATGTCGCCTATATTGTTGAATATTTAGCAACTGTAAAAAAGGAATTGCCTCAAGAATCTAATCAGTACATTAGGGATTTATTAAATTATACTTTACCGGGACACGTACAAGATACAGGACCCTTGGTAGTGTCAACATACAAGCATTTTGCTCCTCCCGAGAAACAAACGCCAAAACACATGAAATTGGTGTACACTATGGGATGGGCTTACGATGTTGTAAGTTTGTTGTTTTAACATTCCAGCTAAAGTATCGAGAGCTCAAATTTATGCTTTAGTTATAATTTTAAATTAATTATATTTGTAGATCGCTCGTTGCTATGAAATTGTTGATGATATATTTGATTTATCTCAAACGCGAGCTAATAAGCGTTGCTGGCACCAAATCAAAAACAATAGTTTAAGTGCTATTAATGACTCAGTAATCATGGGAGAAGCTGCTTCTGTGCTTATAAAAAATCATCTTCTCGGACATCCCAGTTATATTCCAATTGTGGAGTTAACTAACGAAACCAAATTTAAAACTGCACTTGGTCAAATGTTAGATTTGGACTTAAAATTTGAACATTTTAGCATAGCAAGTTGGAAAACTTTAGCAAAACTTAAAGGTGCTCAAGCAGCAGCTGTAGATCCTGTTCTGCGAGGAATGTACTTGGCAGAACTTTTTGATAAAAATATACATTCTGAGTTGAAATCTATTCTATTAGAACTTGGAGAATATTTTATGGCTCAGGTACCTATAATTAGTTACATAGTCGGCACTTAAAGGTTTATGAAATATACCGGGTGTTTAATGAGTTACCGATACGTAGGAAATTAAATGTAAAATCAAATTTGTGCAAATTTCTGCTTCTCTAATTAATTTAGGGAAAAAATGAAACAGATAAAAATTACGAGAAAATATTAACTACAAATGATAACCACATTGGATTACATCTAGCTTTCACTCAATGAATAAAAACGGATTTTTTTACATTAATTTATTACATTCAAGTAAGAATAGCTTCAGTAATGCGATTTATCAAAGAAAGCTTAACAGGAACATACGACAGAAGTAGCGCCAAACATAGATCAGAAGGTGCAAATATGGAATACCATTTTGTTTGGTATATAAAAAAATTTTTGTTAGCAAATCGAATTAAACCAAATTTAGGTAAAAGTTACTTCAGATAATTAGATACCATAATCTAAAAGCAAATGTGTAATTAACTAAAGCATTTTTACAAAAAAAAAGTTTGAAAAAAAAATTACAAAATGCTCACCTAAGAAAAGGTGGTGCAAATATGGAATACATTAAATATCTAAGAAATAATTAAATAACTTATTGTTCCTAAAAACTTAAACTAACTATAAGGGTTAGATTAACATATTACTTGCACCAGTCGCAAATATACTCGTATTTTTCGGCGCTTGCACACTCATTATGAGCGTATTATGAGCATAGTGGTATGGAATACTGGTATTCCATATTACCGACAACCAATGTCATCAATATCATAACAAAAAAACTAAACAAATAAACGTTATCTTAAACTTAGTTTATATACAATGGCATCGCAACAAATATTTAAATAAAAACGTGCAAATAAAAAAATTAGGCTTGCATATTCACTTACGTGTTAAAATTATCAATGTACGAAATTCACATGTACACATGTAGTAATCTAAAATTATACTAAAACGGTACAGGGTGGATCGCCTCCAATAAAGATGCCAAGCGTTCACAAATTTAGCCGATTTTCGACCGAGGACCTTACTTGGTTTAGTCAAACCGATGTATTCCATATTACAAGCATATTCCATATTTGCACCTTCTCCTCTACTAATGCAAGAAATTGTTATCACAATAATCTATAATAATAATCAATATAAATAATCTTTTAGATTAACATCGAAACCGGTCATTTAAACTAAGAAAAAGCCGGGACGTTATTCAAAAAGGCTAAAACAGATAAGAATATAGAAATGCGTCTATAAAGAAAGCTTAACAAACATCACAAGTGCGCAAACTAGAAAAGGAAAAGAAACATTTTGTTTGAAAAAAAAATTTAAATGAATTAAAAATTAGGAAAAGTACTTCAATAATTAGAACCAATCAAAAGCAAATGAATTAACAAACATTATAAAAAAAATTTGAAAAAAATTAAAAATGCCACCTAAGAAAATTGAAATATGAATAATTAAATATCTAAGAAATAATTAAAAACTTATTTTAAAAATTAAACAATAAAGGTTAATTAACATATACATGCACCAGTAAATATATTCGATTTGATTAAAATTATGAGCTATTATGACATAGTGGTATGGAATACTGGTATTCCATATTACCGACAACCAATGTCATCAATATATAAAAAAATAAACAAATAGAACGTTATCTTAAACATTAGTTTATATACAATGGCATCGAACAAATATTTAAATAAAACGTGCAAATAAAAAATTAGCTTGCATATTCACTTACGTGTTAAAATTATCAATGTAGAAATTCACATTACATGTAGTAACTAAAATATACTAAAACGGTACAGGGATCGCCCAATAAAGATGCGCGTTCAAAATTTAGCCGATTTTCGACCGAGGACCTTACTTGGTTTAGTCAAACCGATGTATTCATATTACAAGCATATTCCATATTTGACCTTCTCTCTACTAATGCAAGAAATTGTTATTACAATAATCTATAATAATAACCAATATAAATAATCTTTTAGATTAACATCGAAACCGGTCATTTAGTAAGGCCTTAGATGTTTCACTTTTTTGCTATCTTCATTTAAGTCCTATGCTGAAGACGTTACCTTTACAGTAAACTGTGGATATGTGTCGTAGAAGAAAAACAGATTAAACAATCAAAGTCTTTTTCTTTTATAATTGATTAATATTTATGTTGTAATTTATTATTCATATCTCTTGATATTAAATAATAATAACTTTCAGAACGACATTTGGATTGTTATGGTATAACCCATAACAGGAAATATGAAATTTTAAAGGAAATACATGGTTAGCGGATCATTGGATGCAAATATAAGTACATTACACATCCCGAGAAAACCTATGGGGTTTAAATGAGAATTTATGGAAAAAATTAAAGGGAATAATTTTTACTCATTATTATAGTTATACAAATTTATTGACTAACATAAATTGTTTTTTATTTTTAAATTACTGTTGAAATTTTACTAAAAATTTAAAAATTTATAATAATGTTTATTATCACATTAATATTTTTTTTTTAACATGCAAACAAAACTTTTTTTTCTTTTATTGTATTAATATTTTGTAACAAAAAGTACATATGGGATATTCTAAAACTGAAATCCCCGATTTACCATTACGACAGATACAACGTTACAATAAATTTTTGAAGATATAAATCTGATCGCAAAATTAGTAATTCTTCATCTTAAAACTATTTTCAGTAATTATTAAAAATATTTTAATTTTTTAGAATGTCCCACAAACCAAATTATAGGGGGGTTTAAATTTCCAAATATTTCTTATTTGGAATTAAACAATTTTGGATTCGAATAAAATAATTAAAATTCAAATAAGGAATAAACTTTGAACATAATTATTAATTGACATAAAAATAATCATGATATTGATTGTATGTCATAAGTTTACTAATCGACATATGAAAATTAAAAAGTTTTTAAAGGAAAAAATTTTAATAAGCCAGTTATTATCATAAATATTGATTGTAATCAAGTTTAAAAACATCAAACTGTAAATCATTCTAAATCAATAAAATGTTATAAAATTTATTTAATAAATTGTTAAAATGTTGCATTTGCAGTAATATTTAATTTTTGAAGAAATAAAAAAAGTTAAAGTTTTTGAAATGTATTTTCCACATTTTCATTTAGACCAAGCGCTTAGATAAGTTAAATTTTATTCAGTTTACTCACATGGAAATTGACTTCGGGACAAAGACAACTGCATCGAAGATGGTCAGAATCGGAGATTGATCGAAAATAAAATGTTGATTTAAAAAATAACAGGTAAAATGAATCGAATAATTTTAAGATGATTACCAAAATTTCAAATTCAAAATTTTCAATATATTCATGTCTGTAGAAGGTATGGTAGAACTATATTTTTAAAAAATATTAACTAAATAATTATTTTTATGTATTTACAGAAATTATTCAAATAGTTCCAAGGTTTTATCTTTAGCTCAAATTGTGTTTGAACCTTAAGAATTGGTAAATTTCCTATCTGGTTTAGGACATTAATTTTTTTTAAGACGTTTCGTTTAAGAGATACGGGGTTCCCAAGAAAAGTAAAGAAAATAAAACCTAAATTTTTTTAACATTTTTTTCTTTAATTTAATTTATAATTCGAAATCCGTTATTTCTAGACGATAATTGGGTTATAAACTAATTTGTAGATAAGCGAGTGATATTTAAAAAAGTTTTAATTCATTAAGTCTAAAAAATCAAGAATATCGGAGCTATGGCCGTTTGAAATCAAAAATTCAAAAAATTACTTTAAAGGGAGGTACCCTCAGGGTTTGGACCTGGACAAACATTTTATTTAAAAATTTGTCGTAGAAAAGTGTTTTTTATCACCACCTCAAAGGTTCTTCATGGTCAGGGACACCTTGTATATATGTATTTTTTAATTTATAAAATTGCACGTTTATAATCTACTCATACAGAGTAATCACCAAATTTGGTAGGTATATAAAATTTAAACTTTAGTAGAAGAGTCATTAATTGATGGCTTTCCTTAACATATTTTGAGATGGGAAGTCTTTTATTGTTGCACTAACGTATGTCACTAGGATACTAGTTAATGGATTAATTTTTAGCGTTGTGATAAGCTGGTAAGTTTTTGTAGTAGGTAGATGCAAATTTTATAACATGATGCGATAAAAATAATTTATTTTGATGTTCTTTATCGCACATAAATCCGCTCTCTATTTTTAACCAATAAAACTTTTGTAGCGCAATAAAGTTTTTAATTTACGAACAAAAATCATACAAAAAATTATACACAATGATTGAAAAGTTGCCAAATAGAGTACAGGAAACAATTTATGTTTCAAACTGTAGATTTGTATTTTGGAAAGATACTGGGTAATGCGTATAATTGCGTAAATGTGAACACAATTTTTATTAGCCTTAAATAGATTAAAATGAAGCAAAAAAATTTTCTTGGTTTAAAAAATAGTTTTCTTTTAGTTAATAAAAATATATATCAAAATCAAGTTTTTTTTTTTTTTTTTAATTTAATTTAATACTAACAACGAATCTAATTTATTTGTGCATAATAATTATATTTGCATGAAATTAGTAACTTTAAGATTTATACAAGAGGAAAAATTAAAACAATCGCATGATGTGTTGCATAACTTCTGCATATTTAATTTAATAGCAATACATTTTTTTTCTTGCCGAATTGAGCTATCCCATTCGGGATTTACAACATCCTTTTTGGGAGGGGGATTAGTCCACATCAATTTACAATTCAAATAACGCTCCTCACAACGATTCCTACAACCCGGGTTGTGCCTTCGCTTTCTTTACTGGCGATTTCCGTCTCTTGCGGTCACGTAACCTTGTCTCCAGTCTGCCACTTCGATCACTTTCAAATCACCGATCACACAGTTCCACCATCGTAGTCTCGGTCTTCCTCTGGACTGGACACCGTCTGGTTCCCATAACATAAACTTTTTTGTCACTTCATTATAACGGTCCCAACCATTTCATTCGCTGCACCTTTATAAATCTCATCACATCCTCGCCGTTCAACTCCCTTGGGATCTCGCAGTTCACTTTTGCTCTATATTCACTGTTTACTCTCTTCGGATCTAAGATTGTTTATTTTAAATTTATCGGTTGTTAGACACTTTCTCCAGTCTGCAGGTTTACCCACCTGAAAAACTTCTTACTAATATTGCCTCGAGTAGTCAGCGGTCCTCAAATGCAAATCTTGGTATTTGCCAGAGGCCAGGTTTCAAATTGCTTACTTTTGATTATTGGGCAGATTATCAATAAAACAAGAAAACATCAAATAAAGTCGTATAATCTAAATCGTTAAAAAATATGCACATTATTCACAGAAATTATTATTATTAATTTAATCACCTTAGCCATCTTTACATTTATTTTTAAATAAAAGATAATTATCATTACTCAAATTCAAATTCTCCTTCGTGGAGCGACATTCATATCCATTCACTCAATATTTACTTCTTAAATCTACCTATGGCTTAAACAGCACACGATATTTAATTTATCTCTATCTAATTTAATCTATTTATGTGATTAGGTGTACTTATCACCAAGCAAAATAATACTGATATTGTTCAAGATTGCTAAAAACACGTTATCAAAATTTAAGACCAGTGGCCCGATCGACATATGCGTAGCACTGTTCACTGAAGCACTTTCTTATCTCTAATACAATAAAATGTTACCTTTTAGAATACAATTGAGGCGTAGTTTGTGGCAGCGATACATTTCCGACATATTGGAGTGGATACCCCTGAGCGCTAATAGATGATTGTCCAATCGTGTGACCATCGAGTTTATTGACGGTGCGGTAGTCGGATTTTTATCCCGATTTTTAATTGAGGTTGCGTTGTCTTGGCTTTATTCACCACTTGGAGATATTAAAACATTGATTGTTGCAATATTAGCTATCGATTGTAACCTTTCTGATTGAATATTATCATAACAACGTTCAATTTATAAATTTCCACAAACTTTTTATTCTGCTACTATTTACGGTACTTCCGTTATTAGGAAACTTGGGTTCGTTAATGTTAATCGGCACGTTATTATTAATACGTTTTAGTCATTTACGGTTATTAAGGTAATTTCTTTATTGGAAAACTTGAGTTCTTTTATTTTAATCGGCACGTTATTATTAATACGTTTTATTCATTGTCTTGCACTAAACTATTTACGCTAGTTCGATAAGTTAGCCGGCACCGATATTTCCTTTCGAGTTAGGTAATAATTTCCCCTTTTTAACTTTGGGTTTTTCGAGACGGTAATTCTTTAGCGGCTTCCGGTAATTTTAATAAGTTTCACAAATTCTGAAACTATCACACAAAACCGAATTGCGCGTTCGCTAAGTTACAAAATTGTCTTTCTTCATCTAGAGTCTCGAAGGAACTAACTGCGTTTTCTACCCTTTCCTATTACTTTTTTCACATTCAACGGTCTCGCGACGTTTTCAAGGTGATTCTAGCTTGCAGTTTTAATCGTGTTGGCGGTTAAGAGACGACACGTGTCAATTACTCAGCTTAACACTGCCTTTCTTTTTAGTATATTAACCTTAAATTTATTCTCAAGTAATATCTGGTCTACCTTTTAATTGCAACTCTTTATACATTCTCTGCATTTACGCTGGAAGTTACGTTGTATTTTGTCAACTCAGCGGCGTCATATAGACGACCATAACAGATTAGTTATTATTATGGGAATTTTTATTCAAAGTATATTAATATGAGATATTATTCTAAAAAAATTTTGTTTTTATTACTCTAATTTGCTAAATCGTGTTACGTAAAATTGGAGCGTAACACGGTTTTGCCTACTGGAGTTTTTATTTTGGCTATTGTTTTCACCAGAGTCATCCTGACCGGTTCAACCGGCTTTGTTGGTAGTTTTATTTATTTCATGACTTTCAGCAGTTCCTGCCTATTCACCCTATCAAACGCGTGCTTGAAATTCACAAAGAGTAAATGCACAACCAATCCAAATTACAGTACAGTACAGCAATGTATGGTACCAGTCATCGACTTCCCTCTTCTGACCCAAATTGGTATTTCTCAATCATCCTATCTCTACTAATTTGTTGTAAATTACCATCGATAGTATTGCAGTTTAATCTGCACCAAGAATTAAGAGAATGCCCTACAAATTACAACAAAAGAACTAGAAAACTACTAAATAAAAATAACAAAATAATAATCGAAGAAAGAAAGCTAAATGGAAAATATATTAAAGCTTTTTAAAGATAATCGAACAGAGTTGATTGATGTGATGATTCAATTGATATTACTGAAACAACCGAATGCTTGAATTAGAAGAGATAAATGGGCCTATCATATACCATTTATTAAATGTAAGAAATTTCTACGTTAAAATCGTTTCTAAGATTATAATGGAAATACAAATTTATCCATAGTATAATCGAGTATAAACCCATGTGTAAAATGCTAATGCACAATTGTTGATAACCGTTTGTATTAAAAATTTGGTTTAATTGGTCAAAAAGCAACAGTAAGTTACTTACAACCGACTATTTGGATGAAAAAAATTAAAACAAATTATTCAAATCAAATTGTGATAGCAATTCGATTCGCGGTTTTCGTTTCTAATTAAAAATAAACAGGTTTTCGTCCTTTCAAATTTTCCCCAACGCAATTCTTACCGAATGAAATTTTACTGGTATTTTTACAATTTTAAGTCAACGCCGCTATTTCCAATTAAACACTTTTCCAGTCAAACACATTTTCCAAAAATTTTTATTAAAAAATAAATTTTAATCTTAAATTTTTTTCCATTAAAATCAAATAAAATTTTTTAAAATTTTAAAATTTTGGATAAAATCGATTCGCTTTTTTTAATTTAAAAACGGGTTTGCTTTTTAAATTTCAAAACAAACCTTCATTTAAATTTACCCGGGTTTTTTAATTTAAAAGCATCAAAATTAGAATTCTGGAACTACTTTATTGGAAATTTTTAATCTTAACATTTAAATTGTAACCAATCATACCAAGTATAGATTGATTATTTAAGATATGTCAATTGTCTGAAATTAGAAATATAAATTTTAAACCCCGGGTGAAGACGGGTATCCTGCCAGTTATAATACAATTATGAAATAGGGTATTCAGGCAAATAATTTAATTTTGATTACAATGTTAATTGTATATTAATTTTAGGGGGCACATAAAGTATTGCTGATTGGAATATTAATTCAAAAAGCGTGCGTTGTAATAACTTTTTTATTTAGGTACAATTTAGAACATATTATATAAAATGTATGTTTCAACATAACAGTTATTAGCACTAAAGAACAGAAATGGGTAACAATAACAAATTAAGTAATAAATTAATAATGTTAGGGAATAATAATATGAAAAAAGGCGAAAGTTTTTCAAAAAACACAAAACATGAACAAAAGAAGTATTAATTATTATTATCCTTTAGAAAGAGCGAAATTACGATTAAGTAATATTAATCGTACTTAACAATAAATAATATTAAAATAATTGGATTTGTTTTATTTGAAACAAAAAAGATTAATAAAATAAATTTTAACTAAAATTTAGGAATAAAACTGTAAGAGGGTTTACACTCGTAACAACATTATGTATCGCTCCGTCATTTATTTGCAAATTTGCGATCAACCAAGAGAAAATGCGTTGTTTGATAACCACATTGTCTTTATTATATTCACGGTATACGCAATCACCGTATTTATCTCATACTAAAATTATAATTTATATCGATACTGATCGGCCAATCGGCGTAACCCTCAAAATTTTAATTATCCCTATTTTGAGAGATGTACAAACATATTGGTTTTAAGTTTAAAACTCTCAGATTTAATAAATTACTTTAATAAATCAAATTTTTAATACAATTTATATTAAAATTTACAAGCACAAGAGCTATTTTATTACAAGATTTGTTCTATCGTCTTGCTTGGCAAACTGCATTTTCTACAACAGTTGGTAACATTCATGTTTATAATAATTTTTGCAATAAGTTCTTAGTTGTTATAACACCATCTTGGATGACACACAAGAATCCTTCAGTTTTAGAATATAATAAACATTTCTTTAACCAATCTTCAGTCACCTCTTTGTCTAATTCTATCGGAATTCAAAAGGTTAAATGTTTACCACAAAAGCACCTTATTTTTCTAGTTTATACTTAAATTTATGTTTTTTTAATATTTACAATTTATATTTATCAAATTTAAAAGGCTGAAATGTTTGTCTAGGTTAGATTTACAATTTCAAAAATTGAAAGGGTGTTATTTATCGAATGGAAATTATTACGTAATAATTTAGTTGAAGATTTACTTAAATTGAAAAAATTATTGAATAATTAGCTACTTTTTTAAAATAGTTGATAATATTATTAGTCTGACGTAGGTGCAGTACATTTTACTTTGTATGTACATATGTATATAAAAACTTGATCTTATTTATGTTCATAAACCTAGTTACTCAAGTTTTATGTTGTAATTTGAAGTGAATACTTTGTGTTTTCCTGTGTATATTATAATAACTTTGTATTTAAAATAATTTATATTTGATTCAAATTTTTTAAAAATTATAAGGTTAAATGAACAATAAAACGAAACATTATTTGTGAGCTTTCAGCAATGGTTACTGCTGTCATCAGACGTTTAATATATAAAAAAATTATTAAATTTAATTATATTAATTTATCGTTTTATTGTTCATTTAACCTTATAATTTTTAAAAAATTTGAATCAAATATTAATTTCAAAGGTTAATAATATACATAATATGTAATATTTAAAATAATTTATTAACTTGTGAAAATATATATTTTAAAAAGGCTTTAAATTTTTCAAATTACTTGAAATTTTTTAAATTAATAAAATTTTCCCACTTACATATTTTTTATTTTAAGGCATTTTGTATAATCATGTTTCGATTTTTTTCTAAATCTCATTGGTAAGTAAAAAAATTAGAAATAAAATAAATAGATGACATATGTTTTGACAAAACTACATTGTCGCGCTAGATATCTCTCTAGTAATTCGTCACGAAATAATAACAAGTGGAAGAAATTTTAAAAATATAAAATTTCATTAATTTCACCGTCCATGGAAAAGAAATTGTAAGTGGAAAAATTTTACTAATTTAAAATTATTATTAAAATAAAATTTCAAATAACTTTTTTTTTTAAAAAATCATTTTGCAATAGCAAAATTCAAATTAAATATATATATTTTCTGCGCTACATTTACATAGTTTCTGTGCTAAAAGCGTTTAAAATTTTCTAAGATATTATAAAAATCAGTTTGGATAAATTATGTATGTACTAATAAAAGTTCTTCTATATGATATTACGTACTATATTGAAAAAAATCGAATATAACCATGTATATGACATACATATTATACACCTGCGAAATATTAAAAAAATTTATTGGCCTATTTTATTTTTTCCAAAAATATCTCAGAAATTCTATTAGAAAATACTACATACCCATTGGCTAACTTGGCCCGATTGTTGTATTTGGTTCTATAGATTTTAATAAAAAAAATTAAAAGGGTTACGACATCAGAACAAAGAACTTTGTGCACTTATTTTTGAAATTCGATTTATATTTAGAAAATAATTATAACTAATAGAACTCTTGTAGCGCAGAAAATTTTCAAAAGATCAGGCAGAATTATCCTTTCAATTTTAGATTCGGAGGCCGGTTGATTCGAAATGGAATTCCTAATTTATGTTGAAAATCAAAATTTTTAAATCAAAAGTTTAAAACTTAAAATAAAAATAGTTTTCAGTGGAGTGATTTTGTCTTATTGTTAGATAAATATAAACAAAATACATCCCTTACAATTACGTATTCACAATAGTACTGTGGAGAACTTAATTCAAATATTTAAATTAAGTAATAACACCACGATTACGGGTGGTACTGGCAATACTGTTGGTACCCCTGTAACAGGTGACATACCAAAAACCAGATTCAGAAGATGGATCATTATCAGTGTTGTATCATTAACTTAAGTTTATCGTGTTGTTAAGATTATAGAATTTGCAAATAAAGTATACGTGTCGTTAGAATTGCTGTTAAATATTAATAACAAATAGGGATGCCAAACTCCCTATAATAGTGACCTCCGACTAACAACAAGAACGCAAGCAACAATCGACTCGTGCAAGTCACAACATATATTTGCGACATCACGTGCTTTTACCGATTCATTATAAATTTCAAATACGATGGCAGAACGTAGCACAGAAGAATTTACGCCTACCGTACAGCGCGTAGCAGTAAGAGTACCGCCGTTTTACGAACAGATGCCCGAAATTTGGTTTACACAGATCGAAAGCCAATTCACGCTAAGCCAAATCAAGGATGACAATACAAAATTTAATATCGCTATTGCCGAAATGAATGGGCCCATCTTACATCAAGTTTCAGATGCTGTGTTACATCCACCGAAAATAAACAAATATGAAAATTTTAAGACAAAGGTTTTAGATCGTTTTTCGATGAGCGAGCAGAAAAAATTAAAAAAACTCTTGTCGGAATTTACGCTAGGTGACAGAATACCTTCCCATCTACTTGAAGAAATGCAGCAGCACGCTACGAAAGGAGTTGGGGAAGATATTTTACGTACACTATGGTTAGATTGTTTACCACAGAATGTTCGCGGAATTTTGGCAGTTAGTGAAGGTGATTTAGCTGCGCAAGCCAAATTAGCTGATAAAATCATTGAGATGACTGACAACAAGCCAATCGTCTCGCAAGTAAGCACCCAAGATGACGATCGCATAGCCAGGTTGGAGAAGAAAGTGGACGAACTCGCCAGGCTGATAGCAAGATCGACTAGTTATAATCGCTCGAGATCACATTCTCGCTCAAAAAGTCCAGCATACAGAGACAAGGCCCACTGTTGGTATCACCAACGGTTTCAAGACATGGCAACAAAGTGCGTTAAACCATGCACTTATCAACATGATTTAAACTAACCCTGCATCCTCAGGCGGCAAAGGGGGCTGCAGGGCTTAACCGCCTTTGCATATCTGACCACATCTCGTCCACCAAATTTCTCATAGACACAGGAGCAGATGTTTCAGTTTTACCCTCTGCTCGATTCAAAATCAAAAACCCAGCTCGTCGGTGCTTGTTTGCAGCAAATGGTACACAGATCAGAACTTATGGTACGAAACGTCTCCAACTAAACCTCGGACTGCGCCGTGAATTCGAATGGGAATTTGTTATAGCAGACGTCAAAGAACCTATCATCGGTGTGGACTTCCTACAACATTTCGACTTACTTGTTGATGTTAAACGAAACCAGTTGATCGATAGTAAGACAAATCAAAAGCTAAACGTTAAATCAAGTTATAACGTGCAAGAATCTCCAAGATTATTTCATGTTTCAAATAAGTTTATGGAAATTCTAGGTCAGTTCCCGGAACTCCTATCTGAAAACCAGAGTAAAGCACAAAGGGTACCATCGAAAACCTTTCACTACCTGGAAACAACCGGCCCACCAGTATCTGCTAAAGCAAGACGATTGACTCCGGACAAGTTAAAAGCCGCAAAAGAAGAGTTTGCTTATATGATGAAGAATGGTATATGCCGACCATCGAAATCACCTTGGGCAAGCCCTCTTCATTTGGTTCGCAAGCCGGATGGATCATTTCGACCATGTGGAGATTATCGACAACTAAATGCGATAACAACAGCAGATAAATTTCCGATACCATTCATACAAGATCTGTCCTACAATTTAGAAGGTAAAACGATATTTTCAACAATAGATTTAGTTCGCGCTTTCAATCAGATTCCTGTACATCCAGAAGATGTGCCCAAAACAGCAATTATAACGCCGTTCGGACTTTTCGAATTTTTGTTCATGACATTTGGTTTAAGGAACGCAGCTCAAACGTTCCAACGTTATATCATGGAAGCTCTAGCTGGTCTCGATTTTGTTTTCGTCTACATAGATGACTTAATAATTTCCTCAGTAAGCATGGAAGACCATTTTGAACATCTTAGAGTAGTATTTGAAAGGCTGCGTGAATATGGGTTGCATATCAACATAGCCAAGTGCAAGTTTGGAGAACCTGAAGTGAATTTTCTCGGTCATCGAGTTTCAGCCAATGGAATCCAACCTCTCCCCGAGAAAGTACAAGCCATCAGCAACTTTGCATTACCAAAAGTAGCAAAAGAATTAAAGCGTTTTCTAGCAATGATTAATTTTTACAGACGTTTTATTCCACATGCAGTCAACAATCAAAAAGCTCTTCAAGAATTAATTCCTGGCAATAAAAAGAATGACAACACGGAAATCGTTTGGAATGAAACAACACTCGCAGCATTTCAGCAGTGCAAGAACGACTTGGCAAACGCTTCCCTATTGGCTCATCCTTCAATGGAAGCACCGTTATCGCTCACCTGTGATGCCTCAGATACATCCATTGGTGCAGTTCTTCATCAAAACGTCGCGAATGTTCTACAGCCTCTTGGTTTCTTTTCAAAAACTGTCGTCAGCAGAGAGTAAGTACAGCACTTACGATCGCGAATTGCTAGCGATATACCAAGGCATTAAGCACTTCAGGCACATGCTCGAAGCAAGAGAGTTCCACATAAATACCGACCACAAACCCCTAACTTTTGCTTTCAAACAGAAACCAAGTAACTCCTCGCCAAGACAACTACGCCATTTGGATTTGATCGGCCAATTTACCACCGACATCAGGTACCTTCCCGGTGAAGAAAATGTGGTAGCTGATTGCCTTTCCCGTATCTGTAACGTTACCAATAATCCAATAATCGATTATCCCGCAATAGCACTGGAGCAACATAGCGACGAAGAGCTGAAACAATTCCTGACAAATCAAATTAATCATTGCTTAAATTAAAACCAATTCTGTTCACAGACACCGTAACAGAAGTTTATTGTGACGTGTCACTCAACACCGTTCGACCTTTCATCCCGAAGAAATTTCGTGAAGAAATAGTCAGAAAGTTTCACAATCTGTCTCACGCAGGCATCAAAGGAACAACGAAGTTGATTTCGCAACGATTTGTATGGCCGGGCATCAACAAAGAATGCGCAAAAATGGTACGCCAATGCTTACCTTGCCAAAAAGCAAAAGTAGGACGCCACAACAAACAATCAATACAATCATTTATCCTACCTGGTAAGCGTTTTGAGCATATAAATTTAGACATAGTTGGACCACTACCTCCAAGCAAAAACTATCGCTATTTATTAACTTGCATCGACCGGTATTCAAGATGGCCCGAAGCATGGCCACTAACAGATATAACGGCCGAAACAGTAGCATCTACCTTGATATCAGGTTGGATATCCCGTTTTGGAGTTCCCCGCAAGAATCACTACAGATCAAGGACGCCAATTCGAATCGACACTATTTCAAGAATTATCAAAGGTACTAGGCATAAAGCACATTCACACTACAGCATACCACCCACAAGCAAACGGTATGGTGGAAAGATGGCATCGCACGGTAAAGTCCTCAATAATGGCATACGAAACCAAGGACTGGTGCAGCGTGCTACCTTTAATCCTCTTGGGTCTCCGAACCTCGCACAAGAAAGATATACAGGCAGCACCGGCCGAGCTGGTTTACGGATCAACAATATCCCTACCAGGACAATTCCTTGCTAGAAGTGAAGACCAAATTTTGCAATCCGAGTTTGTCAAGGAGCTAAGAAATCAGATGCAAGAAATAAAATAAAGAAGTAAAAAACACAAACGTGGGGTACAATAAACTTTGAGTTTCAGTGCAAGTGAGCCTAGAACCACACCCGTTCAGAATAATAATAATAAAATATGTATAAGATAAATCAAAATGGACATTCTAAATCTCATAATATAAAAGAACTAGGATACAAATCTCAAGAAAACCATTTGGATTGCACTAGAACTGTGTCAAAAATATTAATGTTTAAGGTTAGAAAATTTGAAAAATAA
This sequence comes from Lycocerus yunnanus, assembly GCA_036346125.1. Taxonomy (NCBI): domain Eukaryota; kingdom Metazoa; phylum Arthropoda; class Insecta; order Coleoptera; family Cantharidae; genus Lycocerus; species Lycocerus yunnanus. The sequence continues at coordinate 34,381 of JARFIX010000177.1, read as the reverse complement.
ATTCCATATTATAACGAATAATTTTTTTAAATATCGCTTTAATTTTCGACCCCTTTGGTTTTATATAAGCATTCATCGTTGTCGCAAACATTACTTCGAGGTATTTGGTTATTAAAACTTTTCTGCGATGATCAAATCCTTTCGACAGGAGGTACTTTTGTACCTTTTGCTAAGTATTTATTTGGCAACACCGTAAAATACCAGATGCTGTTGTTTAATGTATGATTTTTAATGGTTATGTAATGGTATTTTATTTTCAGGTCGGATTTGCATTTATTTTATGTGGCTGTTATCTACAAAGTCAAATTTAATTCAAATATTACTTGTAATATAAAAAAAATCGGATGTGACCATGCCCATGACGTTATCATACTTTTATTAAATATTAAAAAAATAATTTTTATTAATAAAAAGAAAAAATATAATTTCCATTAATGAATTTCAGCCAAAATCTAATCAGCTCTAAGTCTCAATACAAAGATACAAAATACCAAATTTAATTTTAAAAATCTTAGTTTTGAAATATTTTGTAAAACTAATACTAAATAAATAGATTAAAAAAAGTTGCTTCCATCAAACATTTTAGCCAAAATTTAATTAACTCTAGCTCTACGTTGAAGATACAAAATCTCAAATTTTGTTTGTCCTCTAACTCCTTGTTTTCATAGATAGGTAGATAGTAACATAAAAACTCTCGTCGTATAACACATTTTCATCAAAATGACGCTTAAGAATTTTTGCTTTTCCACCATCGATATAAGTAGATAACCAGGTGTTATTGACAAAATGTTTTGGATATTAATCAGTGTTATAGATGACGTACATAGTTAATTCTACGTAGTAATTTTACATACTAACAGCATAACAATAATATTATGACTATTGTCATCAGGAGCGTAATAATTAATAGAAAACATTTTTTACAATAACCTTGTACCACTTTGAAAATCAATTATTTTTAAACTAGAACATCAACTAATAACATACTAAGTAGCTAGGTATAAACAAAATTTTTTCTAGAATTTTATCATCATTAACTTTTAGGCACTTTATAAGGTCAATCAGTTTTATAATTTTTTAGTTCCAAAGACGCAAATGCATAGCAAATCAATTACAATCAATGTTTCTATATCGATAAATTAATGCACCATCGTGTATTTAATAATTTATTTCCGCGTGTAGAGAAATATGCATTGCAAGTTGTTCTTTACTCATCGCAGGTGATAAGCTCTTAATAGTTAAGGTATTGAATTAATCATTGTAAACAACATTACACATACGTATCTAAATGTTTATTGAAATTCAAGATAACAAGTTCAAATTAAAATATTTCATTGAACACTTTTTGTATGCAAACATAAATTTATTTAACAATTTAATCAAATAATGCGATTAAGAAAAAATGAAAATATTTATTTCTCGATTTCAGCTCTTCTGGCTGCTATACGTAACATTATACTTTCAGCAGAATTTCGCAGCACAACCTTGAATGCAATAAAATCAATTTTGTAAATCATTATGGCAACTTGAACGGAACATGTGGCAATAGCAAGCAGAACCAAGCAGAAAATAAATAATTCAAGGCTTGAAAAGAACTTCCAGTGAGCGTATGCTTTGTAATATTCCCGTTTGTAATTCCTTGTGGTTGTTTTTGCATCAAGAACATCGGTCGTATTAATTACGCCGTGGTAAAATTCTTCATGTGTTGAAGAATTGCTCTTCTTACCTTCGACTTCCATAGAATCAAATCCGATTTGATTGCTGAGGATTTCTCTAGATGGATCCAATTTAAACTCATTCTTAAAAAAAATTAAATTTACATTTTTACATAAATACTTTTGAAATTTTTCCCTAAGTTTATGTAAGCTGTATCGCATCCAGTAAAACAGGAGTTACTTCCTTCTTGGTCGTTGAAATTCTTATCGCATGCTACAATAAAATCTATCAACTACCAATTAATATGATAAATACCAGGCTTACCTAAATGGCACTCGCGAAGGGTTGCATTTGAGTCTTCTTTTGATAAAGCGTCATCTTTATAGAAATATCGGCATCCGGCTTGACAAGCATCGTGTAATTCCTAACAAATAATTGAAAAGATAATATTTATTAATTACAGGCGAATTATAGCGCTCACCATAGATGAATTGAGTAAACGGTCCACACAAATCATGTCACATTCACCGATATGTAGAGGAAACCCCTGGATTTGCACCCCCGCACAACTTATTAATACTAACAAAAATGTAAAGCAATGCATTTTTGATTTGCGTCGCTTCTTATTGATGATTGTAGCAATTTACACTTTGAATTAATCGTTCTGAGCTTCTCCTGCTCCTTTTATACTTTTACCTTATCAGTTCCCACTCGACCTCAACGTCCAGGTGCTAATATGACCAATTTATGATTAATTTAAGCTGTTGAAAATTAAAGTCTAATATTTTAAAATTTAATTTATTCAAAATCCCCATATTTCTGTTTTTTATGAATTGAAACAAACAAAATTTATGTAAATTGTAGTAGGCATCACAAAACTCATGTATAAAAATTGTTTATGTATAAACAAAATTTATGTAAATTACAGTAGGCCTCACAAAATTGCATTGCTCTCCAATTTCATTTGGACTTAGTACATACAGGTTCGATGTGATGTTATTCAATTCTTTGTTCACGTTACAGTCTTTTCTCATTGTTTTCATTTTCTACGCAACGCGTTCTTTATATTTCTTTTCTATTTCTTCACTATTAAATATTTCTGTTTCCATTTTGTTATTATTGTTTTCCCTTTTACCATCTTTTATCTTATCCAACTTTACCTTCGCTACAACCAGGTAGTGATCTGAGTTCTTATATTTCATATTAATTCTTCTTCTTTCAGCTCTTTTCTGCCCACTGCAGGACTGGAGCCTTTTTCTCTAAGAGAAAGGTTTAAACATTAAGACCCCACGATTGCTAAGTCCGAGTTGGGGAATGTGTCTGTAACGCTTTTCATTGTTGATGCTGGGAGTCATCAACTCATGGGGACCCCGGCTTTACGTGCCATTCAAAGCACGGGAGACGGTCATAGATAGAAAGAGAATCAGAAAGAAAATTTTTCCTTTATAGACTCTTCCCGGGATCAAACCGGAATGCAAAAGCTGTTAAAGTTTACAGCAGAAAAAGTTATGGGGCTTGGTGCTAAAAGGGCCATGGTCACAATTTTACTGTTTTGGGTTAGATATTGCATTAAGTCTCTTTTATTGTTATCTTCTTTATGCTAAAACAGCTAAAATATATAGCTTAACGAATAGTACGTTATCCGTATGTATTACCAGCCTATGTCTACAAATTTGTAGCAAACCGCAGAATTCCAAAAAGTATAGAATAATTTTATTTTTTATTGTTGTATCTAAATTTAAGATTTAAACCAAATCCAATTAAAATAAATTCCCTAAAATGCAGCTGAGAGTTCCACTTGCATTAATAAGGTACTAAAGTATTTTAAGAGCTACTTGACTAATAGCTAAAAAATCTCATATTTGTTTATTTCCCAATATTGAAATAAGTTAATAAATTAATTGCATTTGGTCGAATATTTATTTAAATCATTGCCTAAATGTTGTTACGAGTATCGACGTTATAATTTTGTTTAAAGTAAATTTTCAATAGATCGCATTTGATTGCTAAAAATTGACGATAAGTGGCGTTCTCAATAAGTTTCCCATCTACTTATTTTAAAGATTTCAAGCGCCCTTAAAAAGATTTACGTAATCAGGTCACGACCTGGCGTTTCTCACATTTCGTGGGAACTCTAAAAAAGGGTACTTGAAGATGAAGAAGTTTCATTTTTTAGGAAGGAAAGAGACAGTTGCATCTTGGCAGCCAGTGAGTCGCTTCCTTGCAGTTCAGCTCGCTCGGGCCGTCAGCCCAAGTTATGGCAGTTCGGCCAAAGCAAACATTTTTTGTCTTTCCTTAAAGTGAAATTGTTCGCGACGATTTCTTTTTAATTCATTTAATATTTTTTAACTTACTCAAGTGTGCGTTATTTTATCCAACAAAAGACCTGACTGCAAAACAAAAGGGTAAGTTTAACTTCAATTTCTAACGATTACGTACCTCGAAACTCGGTAACAACAAAGCTAACAGTTGCATTTAAATTTTGTACCCCTATTTAATTTTATATCACAATTTTATTTTGTATGCCAGTATAACTTTGTTATTTTGTTTTAAGCATTAGCTATCAATAAATGAAAAGTGTCATATCAATTCGTTTTGTTTCCAATCCCTAAAGTTGGTCACAAAAAGTGAAATTTAGTGAAAGTAAGAAATCGTTTGATTCCCACGTCCTCCAAAACCCTGATTTTCTTCCTCTCAGAGGGAGTGGTGGCAGCGTTAAAAACGGAAAACAATCTCATAGAGGTCTGTCTACTTAGACCTTTTAGCATAAATTATTTTTATTATTATTGCAAAAACTTACTTACGAGTATAGCACAGTATGTTATACCCACCCACTGTGTTTATACCTTTGAGACGCTAACTGAGTTATTATTATTTTATATTATTATATTTATATATATAAAGTTAGTTATCTTTTTTAATCTTTAAAATTCACAGCTCAAACTGCCGAAGCTAAGAAACTGAAATTTTAGATGCACCTTGAATGACCGTCAACGGATCAAGAAAATTTCAAAACTTAAAAAGCTCCCTTTCGAGGGTTCTTTTTTTCACTTCTTTATTTACCGGTCGATTTTCGATGTTTTATACCCACCCACTGTGTTTATACCTTCGAGGCTCTAGCTGAGATATTTAACATATTAATATATTATCACTCACTCATTATCGAAATTCACAGCTCAATGTCTCTTAATGACTTTTAATGAGTTCTGAAAAATTCCAAAACTTAAAAGAAGGGGCCCTTTACGACTTTCGATTTTTGATTCTATTTTGTTCTCTTCATTTTTTTATTTGCATTTCTCGAAAAAAAGAATATCGTGGTCGTTAACTTTTAAAAGATTGTTTTACTTTGAAAGTACAAATTATATTTAGCAATGTGTGACCAAAACAGCAGGCGCTAAAAAGTGGAAATTTTGCGCGAACGTTGACTCGATAGGTGTAACGACAAAAAAGTTCTAAAAACTTAAAAATTAGCACCCCGCCCTTTTGGTAGGGCACCAAATTATTACCTTTATTTGCATCTATGTGTTCTCTTCTCTGTGTAGCCTATCACTTGTTCTGCACTCTTTCTTAAAATGTCTGTGATGTTTTCACACTCTTGTTCTAGATCATTGCTTCTTTCTTTGTGTGTTATTAATTCTTACCGCATCCTCATAATTCTTTCTTATTTCGTCATTACAAAATCTATTTGTTGCCAGTGTTCTATTATTATTCTCTCTTTTTGCACCGTATGTTTTTTTCAGTTTAACTTCTGCCACTACCAGATAGTGGTCGGTATCCGCATTGGCGCCCCTATATGTTCTTACATCCATCATTGTCGCTCTTTTCCTTCTTGATATCATAACGTGATCGATCTGGTTACCTTCTTCATTTCCTCCGCCGGCCATACCCAAGTTATTTTGTGTATTTTCTTATGCTTAAACCGGGTGCTGCTAATGTCCAGGTCTGCCGCCGCTGCCAAATTACACATTCTATGTCCATTATCGCTGGTTACATCGTGGATTGTTTGCTTTCCCGCCACTTGGAGAGTATTCCTCCTTCCACTTTGGCTTGAAATCGCCCATAATCATTAACATATTTTGCATGTCACATAATTCCTCAGATCATGGTAAAGTTTCTTCAATCTATTCCGTGGAGCGTAGCGCTAATTATTGACATGGTTATGGGATTCTTTTAATTCTGATATGCGCCAATCTTCCATTTACCGGCTTAAACTGTGTCACGTTATCATATAATCTTCTTGCTACCATGAACCCAATGCCCTTCCTTCCCTGGTTCTCTTCTCCAGAGTACAACATTACATATATAGACTTGGCGATCTCTCCTTGGCCCCCTCACCGAATCTCCTGTAGTGCCGCTACATCTATTTCATATCTTGACAGATCTTTGGCAATCTCATCCATTTTCCCCGCTCTCAAGAGAGTTCTGACATTCCATGTGGCCATTCACATCATTTCTTTCTTTCTTTTTTTTTTTGCTTTTTGTTGCATTTATCATCTTTCCTTGCATTGTCGCTGTTTCTGTTCCAACATAATTTTCTGGAGCAACTGCTTGGAACGGTTCAGTTGCTCCTTTCTCTTCCTCTGTTAGTTTTTTGATGTTTGTGTCAAATTTTTAGCCAATTCCAGATTATTCGTGGTTTTGTTCCATATGTATGTTTTATTCTGTTTGTAAATTCTCTGAAAACCAACCTTAAGTTTGTTTCCGTTTTAATCTCGTTCTTGCAATTTCATTTTTGTTTTGAATTTCTGTTTCTTGGTTAGTTAGGTCTCTTTCGATGTAAATATTTCATCCTTTAGTTAATTACAAAATTCCCTTCCCAGATCTGGTAAATTTTTTTCATAAACCACTATCTTCCGGGATGACTAAGCGCTTTAGACATGGTTAATTCTTTCTAATTTTTGAGCCAATCTTCCTTTTACACCAAAACGGGTGTCATTATCATATTGATCTTCTTGCCCTGACCCATGCTTTTCCTGGTTCTCTTCTCCAGAGTACAATTCATATGATTGGCATTTTTCCTAGATCTTGTATTTCATTTCATTCTTGATTTCTTCATTCCATCTTTCTTCTCAAATTTCAAGATTCCTTAATTCTCCTTTAACTTCTTTTTGGTGTTAGTAAATTGATTCCCCTGAGGTTTAGATTTAACATCATTTCTTCTCTCTTATTTCTTATGTTTTTAATTTCGATTTTTTCGTTATTCTGCTTTTTTATTGTATATCTTTTTACTTTTTGAAAACTCAATCTTACTGGATCACTGTTACTCGTTTGCTTTCTTTTTCTTTTTTCCCTTTTCTTTATATAGTCCTTACTGAGAAAGCTATTTCTTCCTTTTATTTATTCTATTTACTCTTCCTTTTCTTCATTCTTTTTTTAATTTCTCTAAAACCACTCTCTTACTACAAGTTTCAAAAATGACTAGAAATTAAATAACACATCAAATCTCGCCAATTTTATGAAAGTTATGGCTAAAGGTAAAAACAAGAGGAATGAAGAACAAGGAAGGAAAATTGGAACGACGTAAGGTAAAACAAATAGGGTAAACATTTTCAAAACTGCAACTTGGTGGAGGGGTGACCAATTAAGAAATAAGTGAGGAAGTCCAACTAGTAATAACCAACATATAGGAGTAGTGGAAATAATAAATAAGCTAAAATGGAAAATTCCGGTAAAGATGGTCTGAATGCGGAATTCTAAGTATGGAGGTGAAATGTTACACGAGGATTATTTAAAATAATAAAACTATGGCTAGAAGAAAAATGCCCAAACAATGGAGAGAGCAAAAAGGCCATAAAGAAGAAGGAGATTTGAAGAATTGCGAGAACTATAGAGGCATTACTCTGCTAAACTCCGCGTATAAGATATTGAATGGAAAACAAGATTATACAAAAGAATAATTGGGAATATCAATCGGTTTTACTGGGAAGATAAATTGTGCAATACACGTATTGAAACAAATTATAAAAAAGCTTAACACAACATAGACAATACAGAGTTTATCGATTTCAAACAAGCATTTGACAAAATAAAAGAAATAAATGATAGAAACTATGCAAGAATTTAATATTCCAAACAAATTAATCAGAATGACCAAAATAACTCTGGAGGAAACCACAGCCAGCATTAAAACTTCCAATGGTGAAACCAAGAGCTTCATAGTAAATAGCGGGTGCGGCAGGGAGATGCAATGTCTTCAACATTGTTCAATCTAATTCTCGAAAAATCATCAAAGAACTCGAAGCTACAGGAACAATAATAAACAGTGAGATACAGGTGATGGCATACGCAGATGACGTAGTGGTCATATCGAGAACGAAAAGAAAATTAACAGCAACCTTCAAAAAATAGAAGAAACCTCGAGACATATGGGATTATTAATTAACAGAGATAAGACCAAATACATGAAATGTCCAAAAGAAAATGAAAAACAGGATTGCAGATAGACAATCATATATGAGGAAGTAGATGAGTTTAATTATCTAGGAACACAAGTGAATAACAAAATGAAAGGCAACAAGAAATAAAAAGAAGAACACACTTAGGCAATAGGGTATATTATGCTAACAAGCAATTGTTGGGTGACAAAACTTATCAAGAACAACTAAGATAAAAGTTTACAAAACGCTAATAAGACCAGTACTTACATATGCCGCAGAAACCCTATGTGTAGCTAAGAAGGAAGAAGAAGAATTGCGAATTTTGAAAGAAAAATATTGAGAAAATTTTAGGACCAAAGAAGATAAATGAAAATGAACACAGACCCATGATGAATTTCGAGATACTGCGAGAGATGGGAAATGAGGATATCGTGAGAGTAATAAAATCTATGAGAATGAAATGGCTCGGGCACATGATGAGAGGAGATGAAAAGCAATTGCAAAAAAAATTACAGAATGGAAGCCAATGGAGGACCGTACAAGGAGAAAGCCTAAGGTTCGGTGGTGGAACCAAGTGATGGGGGACGTGAGAAAGATGAGGGTCGAAGACTGGAGAAGGAAAGTGACAGACAGAAAAACATGGAAATGAATAACAAATGAGGTAAAATCGGATATTAGACTGTGAAATTAAATGTAAAGTAAATGGGGACTAAACCACCCCAATAAACGGTTTTGTTAAAATCTCCACGGAGATAGCAGAGATTCCGTCAGGAATGAAAATGCTGTAATAATAATACTAATATTTGCATCTAAATTTATTGTTCTAGCCCGAAATTTTCAATTCTGTTTCCAAAATAATTAATTTTTGCCGACGATCTGCGCGCCGTAATTTTGCATAATATTTTAATTTTGCTGAACCGTCAGTGAGACAAAAATTATACCTACAAAAATGGTATCTCGACTTTTTTTTCCTAACAGGTACAGTTTTCGTATAATCGCAATTTACAAATTTAAAAATTTAATTAATTTCGAGAAGGCATGCGGCACATTATTTAATTATGACGTAGTAGATTCAAAAAGAAAATTTATATTAAACGTACAGCTGGCATAAATAATATTAATGTTTAAATTTTTAGTGAGCTAATAAGGTAAAATTCTAGCAAATTACTTTTCTAGCAAAAAAAACTTAGGAAGTCAACTGAATTTTCCTAGGCGTCACGTGATTGTAAAATGTTACTCCCCAAAAATACCCAACTACCCAAATCACGAAGAGTAGCGTATAGAAACGAAGTCACTAGATATAAAAATATAAAAAAATTGCAAGAGATACTAGAAACACACTTGAATAATAATAAATTAACTCGCTATCAAAATTATGGCGCAATATCCTCGCAATATTATAACAAATAATATAAATAATATAACAATAATATAGATATTCGTAAAAAACTGATTTTTTTGATCTTTGATCTTCAATAATTTTTTTAGCGTAACGATTTGGCAATGGGCTTTTGATATACTATTTTTGATGTCTAAATAAAGATAATTCTGAAGAAAAATCTTCACCAGGATTTTGTTCTAAGATTGGCCTTTTCTTTATCGTATTTTCTTGAGCTAAATTGTAGATCTACAATTGTTTTGGCATTTTTAGGTAAAAGCTCGGCTTGAAATCTTTCCTTACTCTTCTAAATTGCCGCTAGAATAAAAAAAATAATCATTTATTAAGTGTTCAAGAACAAATTCTAATTAAAATTTAACTAGACGAATATGCATGAAAACAATTTTTTAAAGTTTTGGATGTTACAGCTTTCCTATTACAGCTAACAAAAAATAAAATTTTAGGGGGGGGGGGGGGGGGGGGGGGGGGGGGGGGGGGGGGGGGGGGGGGGGGGGGGGGGGGGGGGGGGGGGGGGGGGGGGGGGGGGGGGGGGGGGGGGGGGGGGGGGGGGGGGGGGGGGGGGGGGGGGGGGGGGGGGGGGGGGGGGGGGCCCCCCCCCCCCCCCCCCCCCCCCCCCCCCCCCCCCCCCCCCCCCCCCCCCCCCCCCCCCCCCCCCCCCCCCCCCCCCCCCCCCCCCCCCCCCCCCCCCCCCCCCCCCCCCCCCCCCCCCCCCCCCCCCCCCCCCCCCCCCCCCCCCCCCCCCCCCTTGGTTTTTTTTTTCCCAAAAAAAATTTTGGGTGGTTTTGGAAAAACCGAACCGCAAAAAATTTTATTTTTTAAAATACGGGGCTTAATTAAAGACCCTCCCAAAAAATTTTTTCTTTTCCCCAAAAATAATTCCCCACCTTCAAAATGGTAAAAATCGAGATCAGGGAATTCGAAGCGTCACCAATTTTCTTTAAAATGTGGTTGAATTTGAAGCTAGAGAAGAATATGTGCGTTATGGTAAAAGTTTATTTATAGCTTGCCATTCGGCTTTTTATTTAGTTACGTTTGTCATTTAAGCAATCATATGTTATATTTTTGTGAATACGTGTTGCTGCTCGAAGATTTTGAAAATATTGTGGAAGTTTAATTTACCATTTTTCACCTCATTGTGTTCGAGTCTTATTATTATTTCCTGGAAAGCTTTCACATCTACATCTAGTGGTATTTTATAAACGAATTAGTATCTTTTGGTCTACTTACCCAATCTCTATGGAGAAATTATTAGAACATTAAGATAAGTGTGCTTTTGGTTTTGGCAATAGAACGGCTGTATTTTGTGCGGAACATTTAATGATTTCGTAAAACCTTTTATCGAGTAAATATTTTAAAAATTGAAAATTTTAATTTTCCTGAAAAGCATACATGGTAATCGTATACGGTGTACTGTACATTACGAGCTCGTTTATCCATTGGTTGGATATAGATTTTCATAGATATTTAATATTTTTATCGCTTGGTAATTTTACAATTATTTTGTCCAATTCGGATACCTAATTGTTGATAAAACGCACAAAATTAGTTAATTTAAAAAAAGTTTTAGCATTACCAGCTCTTGTGGCTTTATGAGACATTTTTGTAAATTAAATTTGAACTATACTGTCTTGAAGACTGGTGCCACTATTGTAGATATTATTCCAAGAGTTTTTTAGTAAAAATTATTGTAGATAAGTTGTTAAGTATTTATAATTTCTTGAATATTTTAGTAAATTTTTGGGTTTTGTATATACTCGTACGTTTGTTCGATTGTTCGAATTATTTGATGTTTAAGTTGCTACTGCGTCCATATATTTTTTTTCTTTTACAATTCGGGGTTAGCTTTAGTTTCGTGTTTTTGAAAGCACGGGGCCAGCATTTATTTCCAACGATTGTGGTAAAATACGCAACGCTGTCTATCACCTTACATCCGGGCGTCGATTTCTGAATGCTGGTTGGACCTCTTACTGTCAAGTTGGTTGTTAATCTTCTTCTGCATCGTTTGCTTCTTGTCAGAAGCGTCGTGACCCAGCTTGGCCGAAGCCAATATGAATTTTCATGGGAATATGATTCATAGGGTGGTTTCCGTTGCCTTCCCCATGGTCCATAGATTGATATTGGACCTTTGATCACAGCAGTGTATCCGACTCAACTAAGATTCGAACCGAGGTCTACCACTTTCCAGTCGGCCGGTGCATGCTTTAAGCTACACTGTGTTAGATCCTTTTTCAGGTTGTAGGTTTACCTACCTTGAAAACTTATTTATTATTTTTACCTCGAGTAGTCAGCGGTCCTCTATTTCAAATACTGGTATTCGAATGAGGCCAGGTTCGAAAATTGCTTACTTTTGGTTTGGGCAGATTACCAATAAAACAAGAAAATACATAATAAAGTCGTATAATCTAAATAGTAAAAGATATGCACATTATTCACAAATTATTATTTTATATCTAATCACCTTAGCCATTTTACATTTACTTTAATTCAAAGATAATCATGATTACTCAAAATTTGATTCTTCATCGTAGAGTGACATTGATATCAATTTATTTAATGTTAAATACTTAAGTTTGCCTATGGCTTAAGCAACACACGATATTTAATTAAGCTTTATTTGATTTAATCTATAAAAGTTATTAGGTTGGCTTATTACGAAGTAAAATGATCCTGTTAATTACTAGGATTACTAAACGAGTTGTCAAATTTAGAGACCAATGGTCTAATCGTCATTTGCGTGGCACTTTTCACAGATGCACTTTCTTATCTCTAATACAAAAATGTTACCTTTAGAAGACAATGGTAGGTGGTAGATTGTGGTAACGATACTCTTCCGACAAAATGGAGATGATACCCCCTGAGCGGTAATTGTTGATTGTCCAATAGTGTGACCCATCGAGCTCATAGATTATTCGTTATTCGGATTTTTATCCCTAATGTTGATTGTGGTTGGTTATAAGATGCACTATTCGCTTGTGCTCACTAATAATAAGTTGTTGTTGCGTTATTCTGGTTTTATTCACCAACTTGGAGGTATTAAAAACCTTGATTGTTTGCTGTATAAGCTATCAATAGTAACTACCGGATTGAATACAATCCTAACTAATTTCAATTGTTAATTTTCCACAAACTGCTTATTTAACTACTATTAAGGTAATTCCTTTATTAGAAAACTTGAGTTCTTTAAATTTAAACGGCACGTTATTATTAATACGTTTTTGGTCATTAATTGTTATTAAGGCAATCCCTTTATTAGAAAACTTGAGTTCTTTAAATTTAAACGGCACATTATTATTAATACGTTTTTAATCATTTATTGGCACTAAACTATTTACGTTATTTCGATAATAATACTTCTGGCGTGGCGTTAGACACTTCCAGGCTTGAAAAATTCTGTAGTTTTGAAAAATTGTTTTCGAGTGCGGTTAAATTACTTGAACTGGTAAATAGACAGTGTAAGTGTTGCTACTAAGTGTTTGTAAGTGTTACCTGCCAAAATATCAAAGATTGACACAGAAAATTCGACTAACCTAGAAAGTGAGGTTAAAATGTGAACACCAAGAAAATCATGTTTCACACTCCTCCTAAAATCGACAACCCGCCCCAATTGGGAGAAATGCTCACTGAACACATTGAACCCGAGACTCACGAGTCGTCAAACGACTCCCACCTGCATAGCCAAGAAGAGCAACTTTTGAATCAACAACCTACTGAGATGTTCCTACCAAATATGCAACAAATGCCGCTGGTGTACTACAATCAAAACTACCCGCCAATTACACAAGGGCAGGGTCAACACAATGTAAACCCTATCCAAATTGACCAACAATCTCAAGACCATTATCAACCGCAAGCAGTACCGCAAAGTCAGGAGAAACCGTGGGAAGTTGTGAGTAGGAAACGAGGTAGAAAAGACAGCCCGGAAGCACCAAGAAGAGCTACCAAACAGACCATGCTGCCAGGGTACTGGTTGAATGCCCCAATTGCAACCACAAATCAATTCGATGCCTTGGCAAACAAAGAAAAAGATGGAGAGAACACCGAAGACAATGATAAAATAGAACCCCCAAAGGTCCCTAAGCCACCACCTATATTTATTGATGGAGTAAATAATATCTCAGCGCTAACGAAAATGTTGGACGAAACAGCCAAAGATGAATATGTGATGAAAATTCTATATAATAACCAAGTTCGATTACAATCAAAGTCAGAAAAAAGTTTCAGTGCCATCGTTAAGGGGCTAACTGCAAAGGATACACGCTTTTATACCTACCAACTAAAAAGTGACAGGTCCTACAGGGTGGTTCTACGAGGTATGCACCCAAAACTGATGTAGTGACACTTCGAAAGAAAATCGAAGAACTTGGTCACACCGTGGTTAATCTTCACAACATCCGATCAAGAGTCACTAAAGATCCACTACCGCTCTTTCACGTTGAATTAAAAACAAACCCAAATAATCAAGAAATTTACAAGGTGACACAACTAATGAATTCTATTGTAGGTTTCGAACCGCCCCACCAGAAGAGAGAAATCCCGCAATGCACTAGGTGCCAGCAGTACGGCCACACTAGGAAGTTTTGTTATAGGCAGGCTAGATGTGTTAAATGTACGGGGACCCACGCCACCAAAGACTGTACCAGAAAGGAAAGAGACCAGGGTGTGAAATGCGTACTGTGCGAGGGCAACCATCCGGCCAATTATAGAGGCTGCATTGTCCATAAGGACCTTTAGAAAAAAACTTACCCAGGCTTACGAGAAAAAATTCCCATCCAATTAGCTGATCCAGTTCAAAACATCACAAATAATCGTAATCCAAATATCCACAGTAATCCAAACTTATCCTCGGGTAACTCATATTCAAATGTAACAAGGGGAACCCAGCAACCTCGGGCAGTCATACCACCTCCACAGTTTGTTCCAACAAATCCACAACTTGTCCCAACAAATCCACAGTTTGTCCCAACAAATTCACAACTTGTCCCAATAAATTCACAACTAGTCCCAACAAATTCACAGACATTCCAACAATACTCAAAACTAGAAAAGATGATGGAGAAGATATATATATATATGCGAGGGGTTTACGGCTGTCGCCGTTTCTCGCTTCCTGCACGCCATGCCTCTCTGTCAGTCCAGTCGCCCTCTCTTAAGCCTCTGCTTTGCATTGCCTCAAGTACATCTTGGCTCCAGCACCTCGCAGGTCTCCCGCGTTTTCTTCTATTTGTTGGTGTCCAATCCCAAATTCTTTTGGGCCATCGATTTTCAGGCATGCGCTGGACGTGTCCGAACCACATGAGTCTTTTCTTCTCAATGTTGTCCAATATAGAGTCTTTAACATTCATTTCTTCTCTGATGAAATCATTGCGAATATGTTGGAGTCTAGAGATTCCACAGCTTCTTCTCCAAAAGTCCATCTCCACTGCGTTCAGCCGCGCTTTGTTTCTTTGTGTGAGCTCCCATGTCTCTGAGCCATATGTACAGATACTCTCTACGATAGTTTTGTATATAATAGATTTGTTTTTTCTTGTTATATGATCATTCCATAGTACGGAATTCAGATGTTTAATTGCTCGTTTTCCTTGTCCTATTTTATTATTTATATCAGCCGTGCTTCTCCCCTTTTCCGCTATAATAACACCCAAGTATTTAAAAGATCGGCAATTCTTGATAAATGCGTTGTCAATTTCAAGGTCTTTTCCCCTGTTCTCCAATTACCAAATATTCGGTTTTCTGTAAGTTTATCTCTAGCCCCCAATTTGAGTATTCTTCTTTGAGTTTCCTCATCATATAACTGGAATCATATTCATCAGCAGCTATAATTACTTGATCGTCGGCAAATAGGAGGGTGTAAAGTGATTTACCTCCTATGTCTATACCCATGTTGCTGCACTTATTTTTCCATAATTTTAAAGCTGCTTCTAGGTATATCTTAAAGAGTGTTGGGGCCAAAGTGCAGCCTTGTCGTAGTCCCTTAGACACTTTAAATTCCAGAGATAATCTATTTCCGATTTTTATAGAGCTGGTGCATCCTTCATATAAATTTTGGATGGCTTTTACATAAGTCCCACTGATACCATTTTTTGTCATGCTAGTCCACAGCTTGCCTAATGGAACCGTATCGTAGGCTTTATGTAGATCCACAAACGTAAGGTGAACAGGTAAATTCCTTGAGGTTCTTTTTCTATTAATTGTTTTAGCACAAATATTCCATCAATACAAGACCTGCCCGCCCTAAATCCATTTTGTTCTTCTGCTTCATGGAGGGTTTCTTCTATTCTTGCTTTTAGCACTTTACCGTATAATCTTGCCATTGTGCCCATTACGCTTAATCCTCGATAGTTCTTGCACTCCTGGCGGTTGCCTTTCTTGAAGATCGATGTTATGTAAGATTTTTTCCAATCATCTGGAACTTTGTCATTTCTTAGGCATTTGTTAAATATTTTTGTTATTTGTTCTATAAGTTGTAAAGGGCCAGCTTTAATGAGTTCTATTGGCAAGTTACCTGGTCCCGGCGCTTTTCCGTTCTTCATTAATTTTAGTGCCTTTAATACTTCCCCCGTGTCAATTTCGCGGATGCCTTCGTCACTGTTGCAGCTGATGTCTTCTGTATATTTTTTGTCCATAAATTCTCTCCTACTTTCTGTTAGTAATTGTTTGTAATAAGTATACCATGTGTCCATATTGATTAAGTGTATGTTACTTTTATCTTTATTTTGAGTTCTTAGGCTTTTTAATATTTTCCAAGCTTTATTAGCTCTTGTATTTCCACTGCACTTATTAATTTCACTTCCTATATTTTGCCATAAGTCGTTTTTGGCTTTGCTTACCGCTTTTTGCGCTTCTTTTCTTAGGTTGCAGTATGCTATTCGATCTTTGCTGTTTTTAGTTGCCAGCCATTTCATATAGGCATCCTTCTTTAGCTGTATTTTTATTTGGATGTCTTGGGACCACCATTCGGGCGCGTTTCTTCTGGTATAATCTGTTTTCGTTAATTTGCCCAATGCTTCTTCAGCTGATTCGTGTATACATGTCTTCACGAATTCATACTCTGACTGTGGTGAGCCATCATGGATTTTACTTAGTTTTTGTGCTAATCTTAGCTGGTAGAGAAATTTTATAGAGTCGTCGCAAAGGCTTGACAGGTTGTATCTTGAGTCGTCAGAACATAGTGTTCTATCGTCCACCTCAGGTGCCATTGCCCTAATATTGTAGCTGAAAGGGAAGAATATCTTCGATAGTACAAGGTAGTGGTCAGATCCGCATTCTGCCCCTCTTTGGACTTTTACATCTGTTATTATTAGTTTAGTATGTTGCTTGACTATTATATAATCTATTATTGTTTTAGCTGACGCGTTGGTTGAGTCCAAGTATACCTGTGGATGTCTTTGTGTTCAAACCATCCGTTAGTGATGCGCAGGTCATTTAAGTGGCATAGTTCTATGAGCCTCTCTCCATTGTCATTGATCACGCTCTCCCCATATTTCCCCACAACTGGATCGTCCGTTTTGCTTCCGACTCTACCGTTTAAGTCTCCGAGTAAAATTATTTCTTTGCGTTTATTGCAAGAGTCTAGCAGTTTTGTCAGTTTCTCGTAAAATTCGTCTTTGACTATGACGGTAGCATCTTCGTTTGGGGCATAGACTGCCACAACGACAACTTCGTGGCTAAGTAAATTCATCTGCACAGTAATTATCCTATCCGTCACAAACTCCCACGATCTTATAAATGGCTTGTATCTCTTATGTATAGCTATGGAAACCCCACTTCGAGCTCTTTCTTCTTTTGCAACACCGCTGTAGATATGTACGTATTGCGCTATTTCTTCTGTACCAGTTCCTTTCTTTTTTGTTTCAGTGAGTGCGGCGATATCAATTCGCAATTTTTTCAGTTCCTCTAATACTTCTCCAAATTTATTGTTTAGACTCTGCACATTCCATGTACCAATTCTCATAGTCCGCTTTCTCGCCAATATTCGTCTCCGGTTAAATCCGTCCTGCATCCGAGGCCTAGCGTTTGGAAATTTAGCTTTTTCGGCTTTTTTACTAGTGATGAGCTGCTGACCCATCGCCTAAACCCCCAACCTGGAGGGCCAGTCAATTTGTAGTCTTGGTTTTCTTCCAATAGGCTGATTGACTTTCCGGTCTTTGGAGTTCTGCCTACCCCGTTTTGGTTCTTCCGCTCTCTTTACGTTGAAGGTTACCTTCCGTCTTCAAGACCGTTGACCATTTTTCACCTGTAACCCTAGGCAGGGGCCCACACAGGGTGCTATCAGTCGGAGCCAACTGAACCCTGGTTTTTACGAGGTTGTTACTCCTCCCCTCCTCCTTTTTCATCCGGGCTTGGGACCGGCAATGGCGGAGTTTGATGGAGAAGATGATGGAGAAAATGGAAACTCTTCTAAATCTCCTCACAACTATGCTCACAAAATGAACTAATGGCAGTTCAGCTCAAAGTAGCAGTCTGGAATGCCAACGGACTAGCCAGTCACAATCAAGAAATCAAAATGTTCCTATCCAACCATGATATCGATGTAATGTTAATTTCTGAGACGCACTTTACGCCTAAAACTACTTTAAAATACCAAAATATGAAGTATATGATACACAACATCCGAGTGGTAGAGCTAGAGGCGGTACAGCCGTTATCGTCAAAAATAACATTAAACACTACGAATCTCTTAAATATTCTCAGACACATCTACAGGCCACAAACATAGTGATTGAAGAAGTTAATGGACGCAATACAACATTATCTGCAGTCTACTGCCCTCCAGGACACACAATCAGTCAAGACCAATATATAACTTACTTTCATATGCTTGGTAATCGTTTCATTGCAGGTGGGGACTTTAACGCCAAGCATACGTGTTGGGGATCAAGATTGATAAATCCGAGAGGTCGACAGCTGTTTCGAGTGATGCAATTAAAGAACCTGAATCACTGTTCCACAGGTCAACCAACCTATTGGCCCACAGATAGGGAAAAACTACCCGACCTGCTAGACTTTTGTGTGACTGGAGGCATTTCGCACAACCACCTTAGTGCGGAGGCCAGTCTTGAACTTTCTTCGGACCATTCCCCAATCATAGTCACACTCTCCTCACAAATCAATCGAACATCCAAACCCGTAACTCTTTATAATAAGCAAACTGATTGGGAGAAGTTCAGAGGTCCTTTGGGATAAGCTACCGCAGGAAGTTTCCTTGAAATCGGAATACGAGCTGGACGAAGCAGTACAATACTTAACTGCAAATATACAAGAAGCAGCTTGGGAAGCAACACCAGAAATCCAAAATCATCAAACTAAAAGCTATTGCCCAAAACGAATTTTAAGTAAAATACAAGAAAACGAAAGCTAAGAAAAAATGGCAGAATACCCGGGCCCCCAGTGATAAAACAACCTATAACAAGGCAGTTAAAGACCTCAAAAAACTGCTAAATGACCATAAAAACCAAGAAATTCTAAATTACTTAAATGGACTGACAGCGACTGAAGCTACGGACTATTCGCTGTGGAAGGCAACTAAGAAGCTAAAAAGACCACAAACTTCGATCCCGCCTATAAAAACATCAACTCAAGAATGGGCAAGGAGCAACAAAGAAAAGGCAAATGCATTTGCAGATCACCTGGCCGAAGTTTTCAAACCGTTTCCAGCAGTATCTCCACAAGAAGAAGCCGGCTTTTACGAATTTCTTGAAGCCCCATTTCAAATGGAACTCCCAGTAATAAAATTTAAAAAAAGCGAGATTTCAACCTACATTAAGAAGCACCTAAACTCAAGGAAAGCTCCTGGATTCGACCTCATAACAGCAAGAGTCCTTCAAGAACTCCCCAACAACGTAATCAGGTTGATAACTATGATTTTCAATGCTATCTTGAGAGTGGGTTACTTTCCGGTACAATGGAAGGTGGCGCAAATTATCCTAATACCCAAACCGGGCAAACCACCAACGGAGACTGCCTCGTACAGGCCCATCAGCCTGCTTCCTATCTTGTCTAAATTATTTGAAAAATTATTTCTGAAAAGATTGATGCCAGTAATTGAAGAACGTCAAGTGATCCCCAAGTATCAATTTGGATTCCGACAACACCACTCCACGATCGAGCAGGTTCACAGAATCGCCGCTAAAATCAAGCAAGATTTAGAAACTAAAGGATATTGTTCAGCCGCATTTCTTGACGTTACACAAGCTTTCGACAAGGTATGGCATCCTGGTCTATTATTCAAGATTAAATCATATCTTCCACATAACCTTTACCCGGTACTTAGATCCTACCTAAAAAATAGACATTTCCTTGTAAAATACCAAGATGAGATATCACCACTCCTGCCAATCCACTCTGAGTTCCACAGGGCAGCGTCCTGGGCCCGCTTCTGTACCTTATCTATACAGCCGATCTACCGACCACTTCAAATACATTCATTGCAACCTTTGCAGACGATACGGCGATCCTGGCTTCTCACCCTAATGCCATAATAGCATCTGCAAACCTACAAAGGCATCTGGATCAATTAGAAATATGGCTAAGCAAATGGCGTATCAAAGCCAACGTTCAAAAATCTGTGCACGTAACCTTCACTACCAGAAGAGACACATGTCCTACCGTTAGCCTCAATGGAAATATACTACCACAAAGTGAGGTAGTTAGGTACCTCGGAATGCACCTGGACAGGAGGTTGACCTGGGCTAAGCACATATGGAACAAGAGACTACAACTCGGCCATTCCTTCAGGAAACACCAGTGGTTATTGAATCGTAACTCACAACTGTCCTTGGAAAATAAAATGCTGATATATAAAACCATAATAAAACCAATCTGGACGTATGGCATCCAGCTCTGGGGTGCAGCAAGTAATTCCAACATCGCCAAAATACAACGGTTCCAAGCAAAAACCCTGAGAACTATCACAGACGCCCCCTGGTTCGTACCAAATTATATCATTCATCGTGATCTTCAAATACCCACAGTTGAAGAATGTATCAAAACGTTCAGCACTAAATATCAAGATCGTATCAGAGACCATCCCAACTCCCTCGCTGTGGACTTACTATCCTCTCATCGAACCAAGAGATTAAAGCGCTACGACCCACTGGACTTGCCTCACCGCTTTTGAAATGGTAACTTAATTTAACACTTCCCGGGTGTTAGGGTGTAAAGGGAGCGTGCCACTGGGCAATCTTCTTCTGTGTCAGTTATTCAGGGTCATGCCTTTTACTTATTATCGTACTATGTAGATAGATTGTAAAACACTAGGATGTCAATAATAAAAAAAAAAAAAAAATTTCGATAATTTAGACGGCACCGATGTTTCATATCAAGTTAGGTAATAATCTTCCCAATTTAAACTTTGTGTTTTCGAAACGATAATAATTAGCGGCTTCCGGTAATTTTAATAAGTTTCCCAAATTACAGAAACTATCACAAAAAACGAATTGCGCGTTCGTTAAGTTAAAATTGTTCTTTCTTCTTTCGAGGTATCGGAGGAACTAACTGCGTTTTCTACCCTTTCCTATAACTTTTTAATATTCAACTGTCTTGCGACGTTTATCAAGGTTGTCAATGCTTGCAGTTTAATTTGCGTTGGCGGTCAGGGGTCGACACGTGTCACTCACTCAACTTAAAACTGCCTTTCTTTTAGTATTTTAGCTTTAACTTATACTCAGGTAATAGCTGGTCTACATTTTAATTGCAACTCTTTATACTTTTACTGCATTTACGCTAGAATTTACGTTATCTTTTGCAGACTACAGCGGCGTCCTACCGGCGACAATAACAGATTAGTTATTTTCCTGCATAATATTTATACTATGTATATTAATTGTAGATACTGTTTTACAAAATTTCTACTTTATAGTTTTGAATTGATAATTCGTGTTACGAAAAAGGTGGGGCGTAACAACTGCTGGTCCTAATGGTTTCTAATACCCTTGATTTATTGAATTTAATTGGATAACTGGATAAGCATAAACGGAACCTTTGCCAGGCTGTTTGGAAACACTCTAATAACTCTACTGCTGGAAGACGTAGATAATAGGGGTGCGTTACTTTGGATCCCCTCAGTTAAAATTTTTGGCCAAAAAGCTAGCTCTCGAATCTATAGAGCTAGCACCGTCTAGCACCCAAATATTAGAGCTAGCACCATTATAGTTTTGATACAAATCCATATTAAAACCGGGGAGGGCTAAAGTTACGCTAGGCCCTCCACCCCCAGTAAATATTTTAGTTCAAAAAATATCTCCCTAATCTATAAAGCTAGCAGCCAAATATTAGAGCTAGCACCATTACAGTTTTTTCACAAATTAATATTTAATAAAAGTATAAATGTTTCATTCCACTGCGCATGATTTTATCTTCAAATGCAAATATGCAAAAATATCATGCAAATATGAAAAAGTCCACCTTTCCAAAATAAATATTTTTCCATTTATATAAAATTTCCTTTATTCACCTTTGGGTTCATAACAAAAAATTGGAACCCGAGAATAGCTTTTCCAGAAATGAAAAATTATAAAAGAAAAATATCGTTTAAAGAATATATATTATTACAGGTATTTATTTATACAAATAGTACATTTTTATTCATATTGATTATACTAAATAATAGAGAAAACCAACATGAAAACATCAGATGTAGTTTATAAAAATATTAATTTAATGTTTTATAAAGAACTCCTTAATAAACTAAAAACCGTTTTAAAATTGAATTTTTAAGCCATTTTACACATTTTACCCTACCAGCTGTTACCCACCCTTGAAATCATAGTTTTTAACTATTTCAAAATTCAAAATGTTTTTGAAATAATTACAAACTTAAAATATAAAAACACATCAGAACCTAAATGGAATTTTGACTTTAAAACTTTTTTATGTTTTCAATGATCAGGAATTATTTTTAAATCCAACTGATACTCATCCTATATATACGTATATGTATACAACATAAAATATGTTCTAATAAAAAAATATATTTTAATGAAAAATTGCCGTTCTTCTAAATAAAACCCGTATGTTGACTTTCAAATTTGACCAACAATTTAAACTATTACTTAACTAATTTATTTCTTAGTGCAAGATCAGCTCTTTTAGGCTAACACATCTATATTAACTCTAATATTAAAACTAATTTTAAATCAGCTTGCAATAATCACAAAATTAAAAAAAATGCTTTAGTTATTGTCAGAATAATTCAATTTGCAACAAAACACATTTTCATGAACACTTTTGACACTTTTTCTGATTTCAGCAGAATCTAAAACGTTTCACTTCTAGTTGTTTTATTATTTTTATTAACATAATATTGTAACGGATTTGACCATAAGTCCGTTTTAATTTGTTCCGCTATAATATCAGATGTAGGATTCAGATGATTGTTGTACCAAATAAAAAATGATCTGTGTTCTAATTTACGTGTAGACAGATCTGAGTATGAACAACTTGGTATATTTTCTCCACTTAAATCCATTCCTGCTTTCCATTTCAACGGAACACTGCACGAAGTGAACTCATCTAAAATCACTAGTTTTATAAATTATAACTCAAATAATATAAATTACCTAAAGATCCAAACTTAAACTCTTTCGTAAGCACCGTGTTTTCAAAATACGGATTTTCCTCAAAAAAGAAGTGGATTTTATAACCAGACATGATAAGATGATCGTTTTCTTCAATTTCAATTTTGGTCAAATAGTGAAAGTGGGCTCCATCTTCCAACAAAGATGATAAATCCGGGTGATTCAAAAACTAAAATAATTGTTAAAAAAATTGAGGTTATGTACAATTAGCGGTTAAATCAAAATACAAAAATACCTACAGCTGTGATCCAAAAGTGAGGTATTGTATTTATAATTTCGGCCCTTTTAGTAAAATGCGGTTTCTTTAGATTATAAAATTTTTTTTCAATTCGTAAAACCTCTTCGTTAGCTTGTTCTTCCAATATTTCGATTGCGTCGGTGCAGTTGTCAAGCTCATCGAATAATTTTAGAATTTCGCCTTTAACATTTTGGAATTTATATTCTGGATGAACTGTCGAATCCGCCGCTTTCTTGTATCCACTCGAAGATGATGCAATGTCCATCGTTATTTCTTATTTTTACCTAAAGTTTACTTGTCAAAACTTCAACAAAACACAGCACGACTCTCATACATTAACAAACAAGAACAAATTCAAACTGACAAATCGAACACGTGTTCGATTTAGTGGTATGCGTAATCACAGACATTCGCTTGTTAAGATGACTTTTTCAAACAGTGTGTAGATGGCGCTGCATAGAATAATAATACTTTCGCTGGTTTAAAATTATATGGTTCTATGTTACAATGCACTGAAGACGAGATTAACGCGTTTGAAATTTTGGATATTGGCTATGGTAGTTAATTAAATGGTAATTAGTAAAATAATTTTAAACCAGCGAAAGTATTATTATTCTATGCAGCGCCATCTACACACTGTTTGAAAAAATCATCTTAACAAGCGAATGTCTGTGATTACGCATACCACTAAATCGAACACGTGTTCGATTTGTCAGTTTGAATTTGTTCTTGTTTGTTAATGTATGAGAGTCGTGCTGTGTTTTGTTGAAGTTTTGACAAGTAAACTTTAGGTAAAAATAAGAAATAACGATGAACATTGCATCATCTTCGAGTGAATACAAGAAAGCGGCGGATTCGACAGTTCATCCAGAATATAAATTCCAAAATGTTAAAGGTGAAATTCTAAAATTATTCGATGAGCTTGACAACTGCACCGACGCAATCGAAATATTGGAAGAACAAGCTAACGAAGAGGTTTTACGAATTGAAAAAAAATTTTATAATCTAAAGAAACCGTATTTTACTAAAAGGGCCGAAATTATAAATACAATACCTCACTTTTGGATCACAGCTGTAGGTATTTTTGTATTTTGATTTAACCGCTAATTGTACATAACCTCAATTTTTTTAACAATTATTTTAGTTTTTGAATCACCCGGATTTATCTTCTTTGTTGGAAGATGGAGCACACTTTCACTATTTGACCAAAATTGAAATTGAAGAAAACGATCATCTTATCATGTCTGGTTATAAAATCCACTTCTTTTTTGAGGAAAATCCGTATTTTGAAAACGCGGTGCTTACTAAAGAGTTTAAGTTTGGATCTTTAGGTAATTCATATTATTTGAGTTATAATTTATAAAACTAGTGATTTTAGATGAGTTCACTTCGTGCAGTATTCCGTTGAAATGGAAAGCAGGGATGGATTTAAGTGGAGAAAATATACCAAGTTGTTCATACTCAGATCTGTCTACACGTAAATTAGATCACAGATCATTTTTTATTTGGTACAACAATCATCTGAATCCTACATCTGATATTATAGCGGAACAAATTAAAACGGACTTATGGTCAAATCCGTTACAATATTATGTTAATAAAAAATAATAAAGACAACTAGAAGTGAAACGTTTTAGATTCTGCTGAAATCAGAAAAAGTGCCAAAGGTGTTCATGAAAATGTGTTTTGTTGCAAATTGAATTATTCTGACAATAACTAGTGCATTTTTTTAATTTTGTGATTACTGCAAGCTGATTTAAAATTTGTTTTAATATTTGAGTTAATATAGATGTGTTAGCCTAAAAGAGCTGATCTTTCACTAACGAATAAATTAGTCAATTAAAAAATAGTTTTAATTGTTGGTCAAATTTGAAAATCTACATACGAGTTTTATTTAGAAGAACGGCAACTTTTCATTAAAATATATTTTTTTATTAGAACATATTTTATGTTGTATATACTATATATATAGGATGAGTATCAGTTGGATTTAAATTAATTCCTGATCATTGAAAACATAAAAAAGTTTTAAAGTCAAAATTCCATTTAGGTTCTGATGTGTTTTTATATTTTAAGTTTGTAATTATTTCAAAAACATTTTTGGAATTTTGAAATAGTTAAAAACTATGATTTCAAGGGTGGGTAACAGCTGGTAGGTAAATGTAAATGGCTTAAAAAATTTAATTTTAAAACGGTTTTATAAAACATCAAATTAAAATTTTTATAAACTAACATCAGATGTTCTCATGTTAGTTTTTCTATGATTATTTAGTATAATCAATATGAATAAAAATGTACTATTTGTATAAATAAATTTTTTTTTATTGGCTAATTATTTCTTACAATCTGTTTTAATAAACATTCAGTAAGTATTTTGACTGTCATAAGTTAACCTGTGGGAGTACGTCCAGTGACACACCCCCTTATAATCTTAATGTTACATTATTAGTGTTCATGATTACATTATAAAATAGTGTTTATAACAGAGTATGAGTGGTATTGAATGTATTTATTTACTAAAATCTTGTTTTAAGCTCAGAGGGTTTGAATCTCTTTAATCTGCTCGCTTCACTGCCGCTGTTATAGCTGAGTTTTTCCGCAAGTGGCTTTGGATGATCGACGAGTCTATTGTGATATGCTTCACTATATTTTGTAATTTTTTCTTTTATTGTGAGAATTCCTAGGTCGCGGTGGATTATTTGGTTTGAAACGTACCAAGGGCTTTACAATAATTCTTAAAACTTTCGATTGAAAGCGCTGTAGGATTTCTATGTTTGAAGTTGAGGCAGATCCCCAGAGCATAATCCCATAAGTCCAGATTGGTTTTAAAATTGTTTTGTAAATTAGTAGTTTGTTTTCCATTGTGAGTTTTGATGTTCTACCCATCAACCAATACATACTTCGAAGTTTATGACCCATCTGTTTCCTTTTGCTAAATATATGTTTCTGCCATGTCAATCGTCTATCTAGATGAATTCCCAAGTATTTGACGTCATCCACCTGGGGGAGTTGGCGCTTGTTTAAAAATACCGGTGGACATGTTTCTCTCTTGAGTGTGAAAGTTATCTGCAATGATTTTGTCTCATTCACTTTGATCCTCCATTTTTCCAACCACTTTTCTATTGCGTCGAGGCTTCTTTGCAACATTTCAGATGCTATATTCGGGTGTTTATGAGCGGCTATTACAGCTGTATCGTCCGCAAAGGTTGCAGTGGTTGCAGACCCCAATGTAGGCAGATCCGCCGTGAACAAGACATACAGCACAGGTCCAATTACACTACCTTGAGGCACTCCAGAGTTTATGGCCACCAATGGCGTGTGTTCATCTTGATATTTCACCAAAAAATGTCTGTCAGTTATATACGATTTTAGGATTCTGTAGTAGTTATGTGATAGTTTCTTTTTTATTTTGTATAGCAAACCTTCGTGCCAGACCTTATCGAAGGCCTGGGCAACATCGAGAAACGCTGCGGTACAATAACTGTTGTTTTCGAATGCCTGGTGAATTTTGTTACAATTCTATGAACCTGTTCTACAGTACCGTGTCTTTGCCTGAAACCAAATTGGTGATCGGGAATTAAATTTTGTCCTTCTAAGATTGGTTTTAGTCTTTTTAGGAACATTTTCTCAAATAGTTTTGATAAAATTGGTAGAAGACTAATCGGCCTGTACGATTTTACATCCTCAATTGGTTTGCCCGGTTTTGGAATGAGAATCATTTGGGCGACTTTCCATTGCTCTGGGAAGTATTCCAACCTTAAGACAGCATTAAACAGCTGAGTTATGTATTTCAACCCCTTATCTGATAGCTCTTTTAGTATTTTTCCAGTTATAAGATCGTATCCCGGAGCTTTTCTTGGACTTAGGTCGTTTTTAATGACAAATTTAATTTCAGTTATTTTGAAACGTTTAATTGGTAGTTCCAGCTGATCGGGTGCATCCAGGAATCGCCTTACTTCCGCCTCCTGGTCCAGATTTTCGGGTTTGAACGGTGCAAAAACTTTACCTAGATATCTTGCAAACAACGCCGCTTTTTCACTGTTACTTCTTGCCCAATCGCCATTTTCCATCAAGAGGGGTGGACAAATATCTTGAGGACGTTGTAATCTTTTTGTTGCCTTCCAAAGTGAGTAGTCCGTGGCTTCAGTTGCAGTTAGATTCTGCAAGTATTTTTCTATGTTTCCATTTTTGTAATTGCTAAATAAATGCTTCAGTTCCTTTATGGCTTTATTTAGTTTATTCTTATCATGTGGAGCTCTTGTACGTTGCCATTGTTTCCTTAGTTTACGCTTCTCCGAGATCTTTTCCTTTATGTTAGTTGGGCATTCATCTATTTCTTTAGTTTCTTTATGCAGTGGCGTTGAGTTCCATGCAGCGCTTTGTATGGCTTGAGTCAGATGTTCGGTTGCTTTATCGATATGTTCCCTGGTTTTCAAGGGAATTTCCAAAAATAGTTTTTCATCTAAAAGAAATCTGAATTTTTCCCAATTCGTCTTTTTACTTGTTAAGAACGGTGGGTTTTCTTTGTTTATTACTTTACTGTTCAATGTTACTATTACCGGAGAATGATCAGATGATAAATCCAAACATGAAGCAGCTCTGAAACGATTAGTTGGTATGCCTTTCACCACGCAAAAGTCAATAAGATCCGGAAGTTTTCTTCGATCTGTGGGCCAGTATGTGGGTTCTCCTGTTGAAATGTGGACAAGATTGTTAGCTTCCATGGCTTTAAGTAGTTCCCTACCTTTAGTTGTGATTATTCTTGAACCCCATTGAGTATGTTTGGCATTATAATCTCCCCCGGCAATAAATCTAGGGCCAAGACTCCTGTAGAAATGTTCAAATTGTTCCTTCTTAATTGTATGTTTTGGAGGACAATAAATTGAAGATATTATAATTGGTCCATTCCATTCTTCTACAGAGATGCTGGTGGCCTGTAGGTGTTCATGCTGGTATTTTTCAGTAAGATGATGTTTTATTGCATTTTTGATTATTATGGCTGTGCCACCATGAGCAGTTCCATCAGGATGTTGTGTATCGTATATTGTGTAAATATAAACGAAATTTGATGAAAATACCGACAAATTTTAAATTATCCAGATAAAAGCAAAATTGAATAATAGTAATAACAAAAATACAAGAAATTACTTAAGTTGAACATCACTTTCTTCTAATTCTTCATTTGGCATGTATTCTTGGTTGCTATCATTAGCTGCAATATGCTCTATTAAAAAATTATAATAATGGCGATTGGTTTTACTGATATAGAGTAAAAGTAAAGAGTATATTGATATAGAGGTTCTAGGAAAAATAATCCAGGGTAAAATAATCCAGGGTAAAAACATTGAGGTAAAATAATGCATAGATAAAAAATCCAAGTGAAATAATCCATGGAAAAATAATTCAAAAGTAAAAAAAATCAGGGTAAAATAATTTTAATTAAAAGTTGTTCTTTTTACTTTTAGCTTCACACTATATCGTACTATAACCATGATATAATAAATTTTAAAGGTATGATGGATATGCGTTCCGTTTTCGTCCGGACACGCGCATGACGTAGTTGGTTCCTCTTTTGAATTTGTTTAACATTGAAGTATATAGGATTCTCGGCTCATTTTTGTTTGATCCTTATTTATTTTTGAATAAAAATATAAAATACTTAGTTGACGTACTAAAATTACTAATTATATACTGTAATGATGGGTTTTACATATGTAATTTAAAATTTAAACTATAATTTAAATAATTATGACAATTTCAATAGTGACTATTTAAATCTAATTATCTTTTTGGACAACTTCTGTCATTAGTCAGGTTAAATTTCTTCTTAACGTTTTTTGCCAGGCCGGTTTTTGCCATGCATTTTTCCAGGCTTTCCTAATATATAGCAACGTTTTCTGAAAATCGAAGAAACTGCAAATCTTTATCTAAATCTTTTAATTTGGAATCAAGGTTATCTTTACAACGCGCTATAATACAACGTATTTTGAAGGCACCAAGTAACTACCCAACAGAAATTTTTTCACTTTGAAAATTGAAACAATCTTGATTCGAAGGAATTGTTGAATAAACTATTACACTGTATAATTTGTTTTACAGTGGTAACGTAAATTTCTTAACGGTGTACTGCAATAAAATCTATAAAGATTTAAAACTTAGAAGGGGAGAGGAAGAAGATGTGTAGGGCGCTCCAAAAAAAGAAGGAGCGACCAATTCCGGTGACGTAACGGGCCACAGGCCTAAAACTTGAAGATGATAAATTTTTGTTATTATAAATTATTTTAATGTTATTGTTTAAAATTAGTATTATATATGGTACATTTACATATTTCAATAATTTGTTGAACTAATAAATTTTAACAGCCTTATGCATAGTCAGAAAGTTAGCTTTTAGCACGCTGCTAACTAACTAGTTAGTAGCCAACTGTGTAAACTGTATGCATAGTCGCGTTAAAAGGCTACTATTGTTGCGGAATACCAAAATTGTTAGTTGACTGCTAAAAATTTTAGTGACACTCCTGGGCATGTTTAAGACCATTTTAAGCTTTATTTTTAAATATAAGTAAACAATTTTGTATATTTTGAAGGTTAAATTTTGTTACATTATTATTCCAAATAACATTTTTCATAATTATAATTACTTTTTTATGAAAAAAACTAAAAAGAATATAAAATTTTTTTAATTTTTTTATGTCTAATATAAAATATCTAATTATGTGAAATAATTATTATGAAGAAGACGGTCTTGGCCCTAGTAGTTAGAGCGATGAACTACTGATGCAAAGGCATTCGGTTCGATCCCGGGAGGAGTCTAGAAAGGAAAAATTTTCTTTCTGACTCTCTTTCTCTCTATGACCGTCTCTCGTGCTTAAGAGAGCACGTAAAGCCGGCGGTCTTCCTGAATTGATGACTGCCAGCATCAACAATAAAAAGGGTTACAGGCACATTCCCCAACTTGCACTTAGCAACCGTGGGGTTTTAATGCTTAAACCTTTCTCTTAGAGAAAAGGCTCCAGTCCTGCTGGGCTGAAACGGGCTGAAAGAAGAAGAGTTAATATGAAATATAAGAACTCAGATTACTACCTGGTTTTAGCAAAGGCAAAGTTGGATAAGATAAAGGATGTTAAAAGGGAAAACAATAATAAAAAATGGAAACAGAAAAACTTAATAGTGAAGAAATAGAAAAGAAATATGAATAACGCGTTGCGTAGAAAATGAAAACAATGAGAAAAGACTGTAACGTGGACAAAGAATTGAATAACATCACATCGAACCTGTACTTATGTACTAAGTACAAATGAAATTGGAGAGCAATGCAATTTTGTGAGGCCTACTGTAATTTACATAAATTTTGTTTGTTTCGATTCATAAAAAACAGATATATGGGGATTTTGAATAAATTAAATTTTGAAATAATAGACTTTGATTTTTAACAGCTTAAATTAATCATAAATTGGTCATATTATCAGCTAGACGTTGAGGTGGAGTGGGAACTGATAAGGTAAAAGTATAAAAAGAGCAGGAGAAGCTCAGAACGATTAATTCAAAGTGTAAATTGCTACAATCAACAATAAGAAGCGACAAAAATCAAAAATGCATTGCTTTACATTTTTGTTAGTATTAATAAGTTTTCCGGGAGTGCAAATCCAGGGGTTTCCTCTACATATTGATAATTGTCAGCCAATCTGTGTGGACCGTTTACTCAATTCATCTATGGTGAGCGCTATAATTCGCCTGTAATTAATAAATATTACTTTTTTAATTATTTGTTAGGAATTACACGATGCTTGTCAAGCCGGGTGCCGATATTTCTGTAAAGATGACGCTTTATCAAAAGAAGACTCAAGTGCAACCCTTCGCGAGTGCCACTTAGGTAAGCCTGGTATTTTTCATATTAATTGGTAGTTGATAGATTTTATTGTAGCATGTGAAAACAATTTCAACGACCAAGGAGGAAATAATTCCTGTTTCACTGGATGCGATACAGCTTACATAAACTTAGGGGTAAAAATTTCAAAAATGTTTATATAAAAATGTAAATTTAATTTTTTTTAAGAATGAATTTAAATTGGATCCATCTAGAGAAATCCTCAGCAATCAAATCGGATTTGATTCTTTGGAAGTCGAAGGTAAGAAGGACAATTCTTCAACACATGAAGAATTTTACCACGGCGTAATTAACACGACCGATGTTCTTGATGCAAAAACAACCACAAGGGATTACAGACGGAAATATTATGAAGCATACTCTAACTGGAAGTTCTTTTCAAGCCTTGAATTATTTATCCTCTGCTTGGTTCTGCTTGCTATTGCCACATGTTTCGTTCAAGTTGCCATAATGATTTACAAAATTAATTTTATAGCATTCAAGGTTGTGCTGGGAAATTCTGCAGAAAGTGAAATGTTACGTATAGCAGCCAGAAGAGCTGAAATCAAGAACTAAATATTTTCATTTTTTCTTAATTGCATTTATAATTAATTTGTTAAATAAATTTATGTTTGCATACAAAAAAGTATTCAATGAACTATTTTAATTGGAACTTGTTATCTTAAATTTTAATAAACGTTTAGGTATGCGTAATGTTGTTTACAATGATTAATTCAATACCTAAACTATTAACAGCTTATCACCTGCGATGAGTAGAAAATAATTTGCAATGCATATTCCTCTACACTAAAATATAAATAATTAAATACACGATGGTTCATTAATTTATCGATATAGAAACATTGATTGCAATTGTTTTGCTATGCAGTTGCGTCTTTACAACTAAAAAATTATAAAAGTGTATTATAAAATTATAAAAAAAATATAAAAATTATAAAAACCTTATAAAGTGCCTAAAAGTTAATGATGATAAAAATCTAGAAAAAATTTTGTTTGTAACTAGCTACTTAGTATGTTATTAGTTGATGTTCTAGTTTAAAAAATAATTGACTTTCAAAGTGGTACAAGGTTATTGTAAAAGAATGTTTTCTATTGACTATTAAGCTCCTGATGACAATAGTCATAATATTATTGTTATGCTGTTAGTATGTAAAATTACTACGTAGAATTAACTATGTACGTCAGCTAAAACACTGATTAATATCCAAAACAATTTGTCAATAACATCTGGTTATCTGCTTATATCGATGGTGGAAAAGCAAAAATTCTTAAGCGTCATTTTGATGAAAATGTGTTATACGAGGAGAGTTTTTTATGTTATCTACCTATCTATGAAAACAAGGAATTAAAAAACAAACAAAATTTGAGATTTTGTATCTTAAACGTAGGAATTAGAGCTAATTACATTTTGTCTAAAATGGTTGATAGAAGCAACTTTTTTTAATCTATTTATTTAGTATTAGTTTTTACAAAATATTTCCAAAACTAAGAAAAGTTTTAAAATTAAATTTGGTCTTTTGTATTGTTGTATTGAGACTTAGAGCTGATTAGATTTTGGGTCAAATTCATTAATGGAAATTATTTTTTTTCTTTTTATTAATAAAATTTATTATTTTAATATTTAATAAAAGTATGATAACGTCATGGGCATGGTCACATCGGATTTTTTATATTACAAGTAATATTTGAATTAAATTTGACTTTGTAGATAACAGCCACATAAAATTAATGTAAATCCGACCTGAAAATAAAATGAATGCCATTACATAACCATTAAAAATCATACATTAAACAACAGCAGCTGATATTTTAAGATGTTGTTAAATAAATACTTAACAAAAGGTACAAGAGTATCTCCTGTCGAAAGGATTTGATCATCGCAGAAAAGTTTTAATAACCAAATACCTCGAAGTAGAAAGCTCACAAATAATGTTTCGTTTTATTGTTCATTTAACTTTAAAATTTAAAAAAACTTGAATCAAATATAATAATTATCTCCAAAGATGTTATTCCTTGCTTCAAATGTTGAGTTAATCCGTATGGTTGATCTTGTTGATCCTGAAATAAGTACATGTTATGTATATCAATTATTTTATTTGAATTTTGATAATTTTTTTACACATTAAATTTTGTAATTATATTCTAATATTTTTTGTTCTGTTCTGTTGTAATTATTATTATTTGTTCCAATTAGCCAATGGTATTAAATGCGTAATATATGCACCCGTATCTTGATCAACATTAAAGAAATATTCTGGTTTTTCAAATCGTTTTTCAGGTAAACAAATAAGGTTATTTAATATTTGTGATTTTTTTTAAATAAAACACCATACGATTCATAACGCATTAAAAAATTTTTAATAGAGGTATTAGAAACAAATAAATACAATTTGAAGTTGTACTTCTTTAGTTTCGAGAATTCCCAGTACTTAGCGCCTGTACAATTATAATGAAACAAAGTACAGTAGAACCTCGATTATCCGGGCCGACTGGGACCGTGCTCCGCACGGAAAATTGAAAAGCACGGATAATAATAATTGACGTTTTTTTGTTAAATTATTACAAAAAAAATACACTAAACAGCTTTGTATGTAATCCAAGTGCAGCTCTGAAGTAAGCATAAATTCTATACATTTGATCTATTTATATTTCGGGCTTCCTTTTTGTAAGGATTCGATTACGTCGTTTACCCGTTCCCTTGAGAAGATACTTGAGCAATTAATATCTCAAAGATGTTGCCAGCATCTTGTGAGAGGACCACCGTTTTTACGTGCCTTCCGAAGCACGGAGACGGCCTTACAAAGTGAGTCCTACCCGGATTTGAACCGGGGCGCCTTACATTAGCAGTTAATCATGCTAACGACCAGGCCAGTGACCGTCTCTACATTTGATTTCACATAGTATAATACTAAAGTTGCGAATATCCACGGATAAACCGCTGGCGCCGCACGGATAAGCCGCTGCACGCATAATAATCTGATGGTAATCGATGTATAATGCACCCACGGATAAACCGCTTCACGGATAATCCGCGCACGGATAATCGGGGTTCTACTGTAAATTTATAATTTAAGTTCAGCGCTACACCGAATTGCTCTAGCTATTAGCTAGACCACCGATTAAAATTTAAAAATAATTAAATTTTCTGATACAGTTTTTTTGCGCTTACCCTAATGCATTTTGTTATTTACTTGCATTTTGATCACGGTATTCTGGCCGCGGTATTCTGCCACGTTATTTGATCTATAC